>APFE030414986.1:0-16442 GCA_000404065.3 Pinus taeda
CTCATCTCCTTCCCTGATCCGAATCTGATGATAGCCACTCTTTAAATCAATCTTCGACAAGTACGCTGCTCCACTCAGACAGTCCATCATATCATCCATCCGTGGCAATGGAAATCTGTACGTGATGGTGATCTTATTGATGGCCCTCGAATCCGTGCACATTCGCCATTCTCCTCCTTTTTTGGGAGCGAGAACTGTTAGTATTGCACAAGGTCTCAAACTCTCCCTTATCAACCCCTTATCTAGCAACTCCGACACCTGTTTTCTGATCTCCTCATTACCTTTGGGGCTCATTCGATATGCTGCCTTATTTGGTAAACTTGCTCCACGTATAAAGTCGATATGATGACTGATGCTTCTCTTGGGAGGCAACTTGTCTCGCAAATCATCGACTACAATATCACTGAAATCCTGCAGCATTTTCTGAATTTCTGCAGGAAAATCAGACATTTCTGTGTGCAACAACACTGTCTTTGCTCTCCTCACAATAACATAGTTCACTTCACTTTCTTCAATCCGCTTCAAAAACTGTTTTCCACCCATTGGTAAAGTTTTCATCCCGCTTGTTTCTGCTATCTCCTCCTCCTTGATGGAAACAAGCATGTGCTTGATCCCATCTTTGACAAACTTGTAGCAGTTTGTCTTCCCATCATGCACTACCTTCCGGTCATACTGTCGTCGCCTTCCTAGCAGTATGTGGCACACGTCCATTGGCATAATATCACAAATAACTTTGTCTTCGGTGGAACTCAAATTCACACTGTTCGTCAACCAACAGCTGATGGCCTTTCTGCAGCCACGACACCTTGTAAGTGGTGCGGTGCTTCAGCTGCTTCAAACTCAGCTTCTTTACCATCTCGGTGGCTACCAAGTTATCTGTACTTCCACTGTCGATGATCAACTTACAACATTTCCCGTGCGACTTGCAAACTGTCTGGAATAATGCTTTCCTTTGCGTTTGTTCAGCTGTTTCTTTGGCTGGTTTCAACAACACTTTGTTCAAAACTAAAGCTTCCAATGTTTCTGGTACATTTTCTGCTTCTTGGGGTGGTGTCTCTGCTTCCTCAAGCTGTGCGACAAACGTTCCTCTCTGGCCAACTTGTTCCGCTTCAGTGCATTCAAAAGATCTGTGCCCCCATTTGTGGCACATGTAGCTCTAATAGTTAGCTCCCCTACCTCGGCCATTCCCTCATCCTCACCGATATGGCCTGCGACCTCTAGCGCTGTCTCCTTTCTCCGCTGTTCCTCAAGCCTTGGAGCTGCTGTCCTCTTCACTATTACTGGATGTTCATCCTCTGCGATAGGACTGTCCTCGTCCTCTGCCACTTCCCCATCCTCTCCCATCATTATGTTTTCTGGTGATCTTCTCCTCTACCTTCACAACACTCTCGTAGGCTTCTTCTGTATTCTTCGGGGAAAGAACGCTGATTTCATCCAATATTTCCAATCTCAAACCATTTACATACCTTGTTGTTTTCTCCAGGGTGTCCTCTATGTAACCAGCTCTTAAATTTACCCGGTAGAATTCCTCCGTATACTCTCTAACTGTCATCCATTTTTGCGTCAAAATCTACACTTGGCGGTGCACTGCAATCTAGTAATCCTTGGGCATAAATCTACCTTTCAGCTTGGCCACCATCCTTGGCCATTTCTTTATTGGCAAATTGTTCATCCTTCTTCTTTCTGCTTGGACAATGTCCCACCACAGGGCTGCATGTCCTTTCAGCTTTGTTGCACCGAACTTAACTCTCTGGTCCTCACTGACCTCTTCACACTCAAAATACTTCTTCAATTCGCTGATCCAGTCCAACAGAACTTCTGTGGACAAGCTGCCATCGCAATTTGGGATCTCTGGTTTAGGCTTGCTTCTAGCCAATAGGACCGACCTAAATAATCTCATCTCTGAACCTTCTTCATCTGATCCATCTATTGTAACTATGGCTTCTTCTTCGTTGTCATCTCCTACCTCTGAATCCATTCTCCTTCCTGCTTCAACTGCCTCAAAACGGGCAGTAAGGATCCTTATTTCTTCTCTGAGTCCTTCATCTACTGCTCTGCGCACAACTCTCCCAAGTCCTTTTCTTCCAACTTCCATGTCTATCGTGGCACTTTCAATTTCCTCCTTTGATACCACTAGATTGGTCCGGCCCCCTCTTTACAATTAATAAATGGATATAAATTAATATGAATGATTTCGCCGGTGATCAACTATGTGATTAAGTTAATCAAAGGTTGATTACAATGATTAGCACAGACATTTTTACACCCGATCTTTATTGCTCGTACCAGCACCGTTGGATGTAGGACATGTGTCCGTTCCTCGGTAATCACACTCCCAACTTGGTTAATGACCCACAAACCCTATTCTCTCGGTCATTTGTGCATTGTTCTGTTGGTGGTTCGAGGGTTTCACTCTCTATTCTTTTGGTGTGATTTCAGTGTGGGAATATGCTGCGACTGTTGCTTTTGCTCGACCTTGACCCGGTTATATGCTCGGCTCCACCGGTTGGTAAGTAACGTTGTTCTGTGCTTTCTTTTTTTCCCCTCTCGTTCCTCTGCCTTGGCGCTTGATATGCCCTACTACTCTATGCAAAATACGCTTGTTTTGGAGGGTTTCTTAGTTTTCTGAATATAGTCTCAGCTGCTCGTTTCGCTTGACTGTAGTGATTGTTCCTGGTCTCGGTTTCTTTAATTCAATCGCTCTTGAATATCACTGGTCATGTTGCACTGTTGCCTTGGCAGGTTGTGTTCTCGGGGGTCTACAGCTTCAGCTTCTTCCACAGAAATGAAAGTAAGTTATTGTTCTATGCCATCATCATTTTCCACTCGTTACGCTCTTGACTGACTCAGTTGCTCTTTTGTGAGGAGAGGGACCCTTGGGTGACCGCAACCTCAGTGTCATATCTCATCACTCGTAAGTCCCGAACCCTAAGCTTCTGGTATTTTCTTTCCTCGATTCTTTCCTTCCTTCCACGCAATGCTTACACTCTGTTTTGGTGGATTATTGCAGGTGGGTTCGTTCTCGTGACCCTCGCTTCTACTCTGTCGCGTGGTGGAAAAACCTGAGTAGGGTATCTCCTTATTAACTTGGTTTATTTGCTTTCTCCTATCGTCGCTGGCTTAAAACATGGCTTGGCTAGTTTTAGGCGCAGAATCTTGTGTCTGTCCCGCGTAATGTAATTGTAGTCCTCACGCTTGCATTATTACAGTTTTTGGGTTGTGGCCATAGGGTTTACAAGTTAGGCTTTTTCAACCCGTTCTCTATCATGCACTTATTGGAATTGAACAACGTTAATTTCAGTATGGAATGTAATTTATATTTGACAAAGATTATATGATTACTTTTTGTGAATAAATGAAAGGGTTCCATTGTCACGAAATACCCGTGTTGTTGGTTTCTATCCTCGGTGTGTGGAACTTGTGCGTTATCCAAAAATTTCTTTCGCTCATTTGCTTTAGTTGGTCTAGGAATAACCTTCCACGTCTTTGTAGTTTCTCCAGTTCTTACACTTACAAAGTCTTGCTGTGTGTCGGCCTGTTAAGTTAATGAAAATAGAAAAAACACGTATGTGCTGTACAATAGAAATAAAAGAACTTTCTTTTACTGTGTTAAGCAAATCAACAAAAAATACTGTAGATGGATAGCTGTGGGATGTCAAATATAACTTCTGTGTGCTCAGAGATTTCTATTATTTTTCTCTTTCCAAAAGTCGAACCTGTTACAATACATTCTGTCTCCTTTTGAATGATTTTGGAAAACAGTTTCTCTTAACTGCTCTTAGTTACATTTGATGGTTTGTTTTCAGTTCTAAAACTATTTATTTTTCCTACACTATGATTTGTAAAGCATAACATGATAAATAAAAACAATAAACTACAACAGTTCATTTAAATATTCAACTTTTATCTTCCTAAATACTACTTCTCTAAGAAATTAAAATAATAAAAGAAATGAAATTAAAGTGTTCACCTGAAATTTCCTCCTCACTCCTCTCAGAGACCAAATGACCCTATGTCATGATGATCCGCTTCAGCGAGATGCTCCCGCATCATCTAGAGCGTTGTCCAAGACTCTCCCTCTCTCTCTCTCTCTCTCTCTCTCTCTCTGAGTTACTTCCCATGTGTTCGAGCTCGCTTCAGTTGCATGTTCATGTATTGATCCAACCCACATTCCAACAAAATTTCCACTTACACATTCGTTGACTAAGCTCAAGGTGTTTCCTTTACAAATGCCATAACAAAATTGAAAGCGCAAACAACATGTTCACTAAGAAGTTGCATTTGATCCAACAATCCAACCATGTTTTCAAAGGAAACTTCATATATAACCTTGTGCATTTACTATCTAGCATGCAATTTCCCATAAGTCCCATTTTTCATCTCCTTATCTCTAAAGACAACAAGTCGTTTATTTCATATGGAAGTTTAATAGCACGCAGAGCAATCTATCCACATCTATAACATTTGGATTTCTTTTGTACAAACTTACAAGAAAAAATATCAAAAAAGGTAGACATCCAATAACTAAAACTCTTTCCAGAGATAAACACCTTTCTCTTTCCTCCCGTCATCAATCAATCATGCTACAATACTTATGAGCGTGCTTCTTCCAATCCCACATGCATTTCTATGGAATTAATTATAACGTGGTAGAATTTTATTCGAGGGCAGGTAATTCCCTAACCACGTTTGAAAGAAAGAGCGCGGCATTAAGAGTTGTTCTTCCTGCATTGTTCATAGTTTCCTCTGTTATTGTGAAACATTTAGGGCTATAACCAACATTTCCCTTACGTGGTTATCCTCTCTTCGAAGGAGCACACGATTTCTTTTTTCATAGCAAGATAGAGTGTAAGGTAAAGTATAATGGACATTGGAATGATCAGAGGATTGAAGGATTTCTCACTATGCCACATGAGAGAAGAAGATGCAGGAGAGGCTCAACCTATCACAAGGGAAGAGCCTATGGCGGTAATTCCCCGCTTCAGAATAGGGTTGTTGTGTTTGTAGGTGACTACCTTGAATAAATCACTCAGGAAATTGAGGAGGAACTATCGATATTGGAAAGGGAGGCATCCTCTCGGAGAAGGTCTCTTTCTAACACAGAAGGGAGGGCTCAGTGGGATAGTTGGATTCGAGATACAAGGAAATCAAGGAGGAGAGAGAATGAGTAGATGCGTGTGATTAACCTCCATTGTCAAATGAAATTCCTTATGGGTCAGGAGCTCCTCGATAATCAAGATGTAAGGAGGGATATAATATAGAAGGTGGATCATATGCATTGCCACCTCACACATTCTAATTGCAGGTTGACTTCAATCAACACGAGGCTTGCATGGATCGAAACACATCTTGTGATTCCACCACCAACCCCATGACCCCCGGCTACACCAACATATCCTATTCCCAAAGATGGATCAAACTCTCGTCCCACTTCCTAAGTTAATGATGTTTGTTTACGAAGAGTACAAAATTCCTCTTTCGTGTGTTCATGGACATGATAATATAGAGCAACATTTAGATGTTTTTATGTTTAAGTCTACTTATGTGAGATATGTTCGGTCACTTATGGCCCTCTGTAGGGACCAATTTTGGGTATGGTCGAGTCTCCGTGTCAAGAGACTAGAAAGACATGCGTATGATGTAAAAGCTTTAACTTGTGGCAATACATCTCACCTTAACCATAGAAAAAAAAAAAACAACAACAACAACAACAACAACAACAACAACAACATGAATTTAGCACAAATATAGATACATATAAATGTGAATTTTTACATCAATCATATTACTACTATACATGCATTTAAAATATTACGCTACTTCAATTTTACCATACAACTCATTTACTTCAGGTGTTTTTCATAAACACAAGTTAATAAAAGTCCTTCAAACATAAATAGAGAAATTAAAACTACCTCTTGTTATATATCGCTTAGTTTAAATAGGTTATACATAATCTATTTTAAATTTTGAAGATCAAACATAAGTCGAACGAGCACAACCCTCTCTCTATTGATATATATTCTATATAATATAAAATCACACAAACAAAATAAACTAACTATTTTTTAATCTTATCACGAAAACAAAAACAAAAAAAATCATCATTATCATATATATTAAAAAAATGAATTTAATTAGGGAAAGGAACATATTGGCTATAATCATATTCATATATCCTTTGATATGGAAAGAGCTCTCGAATCCCTTGCAGTGGCTAGGGTTTCACCCAAAACCCTAGTCGCCCAATCTTTGCTTTATTTGCATGGATTCTCTCGAGATAGTTCAATGGCAAATACATATTTTTCTTTTGCATGTACGGTTAAAAATCAAGCTATCTCTTCTCGAGTTTCATACAAGATAAGTTTTCCCTTTACATTCTTCTAGACGAGGAAGCTTTAGAATTTGAAAATTATTTTTCAAGGAATGGTTTGGTTTGCTCGTTTCATGGGTTATGGTCGCGGCTTGTCGATCCCCTTAAATGGGTCTCTAAGACATGGAATCCCCTTTCGATGGACAAGCTCAATATTTACCCTATGGCACGAGGTTTCTTCACTATGGTTTTCGAAACGATTGGAGACAAGAAGGCCACATGTGAAGCTCGAAGATGGTTTTGGGGGAGCACTAGCCTCTCCATTCAGCAATGGTGTTGAGCTTTCAATCCTTTCACAAAATAGATTTCTTCCACCCTAGTTTGGATAGTTCGGCTTCTTCCACAGAAATGAAAGTAAGTTATTGTTCTATGCCATCATCGTTTTCCACTCGTTACGCTCTTGACTGACTCAGTTGCTCTTTTGTGAGCAGAGGGACCCTTGGGTGACCGCAACCTCGGTGTCATATCTCATCACTCGTAAGTTCCGAACCCTAAGCTTTTGGTATTTTCTTTCCTTGATTCTTTCCTTCCTTCCACACAATGCTTACACTCTATTTTGGTGGATTATTGTAGGTGGGTTCGTTCTCGTGACCCTGGCTTCTACTCTGTCGTGTGCTGGCAAAACCCGAGTAGGGTATCTCCTTATTAACTTGGTTTATTTGATTTCTCCTGTCGTCGCTGGCTTGGCTATTTTTAGGCGCAGAATCTTGTGTCTGTCCCGCGTAATGTAATTATAGTCCTCACGCTTGCATTATTACAGTTTTTGGGTTGTGGCCATAGGGTTTACAAGTTAGGATTTTTCAACCCGTTCTCTATCATGCACTTATTGGACTTGAACGACGTTAATTTCAGTATGGAATGTAATGTATATTTGACAGAGATTATATGATTACATTTTGTGAATAAATGAAAGGGTTCCATTGTCACGAAATACCTGTGTTGTTGGTTTCTATCCTCGGTGTGTGGAACTTGTGCGTTATCCAAAAATTTCTTTCGCTCATTTTCTTTAGTTGGTCTGGGACTAACCTTCCACGTCTTTGTAGTTTCTCCAGTTCTTACACTTACAAAGTCTTGTTGTGTGTCGGCCTGTTAAGTTAATGAAAATAGAAAAAACACGTATGTGCTGTACAATAGAAATAAAAGAACTTGCTTTTACTGTGTTAAGCAAATCAACATAAAATACTGTAGATGGATAGCTGTGGGATGTCAAATATAACTTCTGTCTGCTCAGAGATTTCTATTATTTTTCTCTTTCCAAAAGTCGAACCTGTTACAATACATTCTGTCTCCTTTTGAATGATTTTGGAAAACAGTTTCTCTTAACTGCTCTTAGTTACATTTGATGGTTTGTTTTCAGTTCTAAAACTGTTTATTTTTCCTACACTATGATTTGTAAAGGATAACATGATAAATAAAAACAATAAACTACAACAGTTCATTTAATTCAACTTTTATCTTCCTAAATACTACTTCTCTAAGAAATTAAAATAATAAAAGAAATGAAATTAAAGCGTTCACTTGAAATTTCCTCCTCACTCCTCTTAGAGACCAAATGACCCTCGTCATGATGATCCGCTTCAGCGAGATGCTCCCGCATCATCTAGAGCGTTGTCTAAGACTCTCCCTCTCTCTCTCTCTCTCTCTCTCTCTCTCTCTGAGTTACTTCCCATGTGTTCGAGCTCGCTTCAGTTGCATGTTCATGTATTGATCCAACCCGCATTCCAACAAAATTTCCACTTACACATTCGTTGACTAAGCTCAAGGTGTTTCCTTTACAAATGCCATAAAAAATTGAAAGCGCAAACAACATGTTCACTAAGAAGTTGCATTTGATCCAACAGTGTCATTGAAAATCCTAAGAAGTTGCATTTGATCCAACAATCCAGCCATGTTTTCAAAGGAAACTTCATATATAACCTTGTGCATTTACTATCTAGCATGCAATTTCCCATAAGTCCCATTTTTCATCTCCTTATCTCTAAAGACAACAAGTCGTTTATTTCATATGGAAGTTTAATAGCATGCAGAGCAATCTGTCCACATCTATAACATTTGGATTTCTTTTGTACAAACTTATAAGAAAAAATATCAAAAAAGGTAGACATCCAATAACTAAAACTCTTTCCAGAGATAAATGCCTTTCTCTTTCCTCCCGTCGTCAATCAATCATGCTACAATACTTATGAGCGTGCTTCTTCCAATCCCACATGCATTTCTATGGAATTAATTATAACGTGGTAGAATTTTATTCGAGGGCAGGTAATTCCCTAACCACGTTTGAAAGAAAGAGCGCGACATTAAGAGTTGTTCTTCCTGCATTGTTCATAGTTTCCTCTGTTATTGTGAAACATTTAGGGCTATAACCAACATTTCCCTTACGTGGTTATCCTCTCTTCGAAGGAGCACACGATTTCTTTTTTCACAGCAAGATAGAGTGTAAGGTAAAGTATAATGGACATTGGAATGATCAGAGAATTGAAGGATTTCTCACTATGCCACATGCGAGAAGAAGACGCAGGAGAGGCTCAACCTATCACAAGGGAAGAGCCTATGGCGGTAATTCCCCGCTTCAGAATAGGGTTGTTGTGTTTGTAGGTGACTACCTTGAATAAATCATTGAGGAAATTGAGGAGGAACTATCGATATTGGAAAGGGAGGCATCCTCTCGGAGAAGGTCTCTTTCTAACACAGAAGGGAGGGCTCAGTGGGATAGTTGGATTCGAGATACAAGGAAATCAAGGAGGAGAGAGAATGAGTAGATGCGCGTGATTAACCTCCATTGTCAAATGAAATTCCTTATGGGTCAGGAGCTCCTCGATAATCAAGATGTAAGGAGGGATATAATATAGAAGGTGGATCATATGCATTGCCACCTCACACATTCTAATTGTAGGTTGACTTCAATCAACACGAGGCTCGCATGGATCGAAACACATCTTGTGATTCCACCACCAACCCCATGACCCCCGGCTACACCAACATATCCTATTCCCAAAGATGGATCAAACTCTCGTCCCACTTCCTAAGTTAATGATGTTTGTTTACGCAGAGTACAAAATTCCTCTTTCGAGTGTTCATGGACATGATAATATAGAGCAACATTTAGATGTTTTTATGTTTAAGTCTACTTATGTGAGATATGGTCGGTCACTTATGGCCCTCTGTAGG
The DNA here is from genome assembly GCA_000404065.3 of Pinus taeda. NCBI lineage: Eukaryota > Viridiplantae > Streptophyta > Pinopsida > Pinales > Pinaceae > Pinus > Pinus taeda. Next base: position 9,542 of record APFE030414986.1, read on the forward strand.
GACCAATTTTGGGTATGGTCGAGTCTCCGTGTCAAGAGACTAGAAAGACATGTGTATGATGTAAAAGCTTTAACTTGTGGCAATACATCTCACCTTAAATAGAAAAAAAAAAAAAGAAAAACATGATTTTAGCACAAATATAGATACATATAAATGTGAATTTTTACATCAATCATATTACTACTATACATGCATTTAAAATATTACGCTACTTCAATTTTACCATACAACTCATTTACTTCAGGTGTTTTTCATAAACACAAGTTAATAAAAGTCCTTCAAACATAAATAGAGAAATTAAAACTACCTCTTGTTATATATCGCTTAGTTTAAATAGGTTATACATAATCTATTTTAAATTTTGAAGATCAAACATAAGTCAAACGAGCACAACTCTATCTTTATTGATATATATTCTATATAATATAAAATCACACAAACAAAATAAACTAACTATTTTTGAATCTTATCACGAAAACAAAAACAAAAAAAATCATCATTATCATATATATTAAAAAAATGAATTTAATTAGGGAAAGGAACATATTGGCTATAATCATATTCATATATCCTTCGAAATGGAAAGAGCTCTCGAATCCCTTGCAGTGGCTAGGGTTTCACCCAAAACCCTAGTCGCCCAATCTTTGCTTTATTTGCATGGATTCTCTCGAGATAGTTCAATGGCAAATACATATTTTTCTTTTGCATGTACGGTTAAAAATCAAGCTATCTCTTCTCGAGTTTCATACAAGATAAGTTTTCCCTTTACATTCTTCTAGACGAGGAAGCTTTAGAATTTGAAAATTATTTTTCAAGGAATGGTTTGGTTTGTAGGTTTCATGGGTTATGGTCGCGGCTTGTCGATCTCCTTAAATGGGTCTCTAAGACATGGAATCCCCTTTCGATGGACAAGCTCAATATTTACCCTATGGCACGAGGTTTCTTCACTGTGGTTTTCGAAACGATTGGAGACAAGAAGGCTACATGTGAAGCTCGAAGATGGTTTTGGGGGAGCACTAGCCTCTCCATTCAGCAATGGTGTTGAGCTTTCGATCCTTTCACAAAATAGATTTCTTCCACCCTAGTTTGGATAAGAATGTGGAACCTTTCCTTGGATTTTTGGAGTCACACATAGCTTTCCTCCATTGGGAACGTGGTGGGAAAATTCTATCGTGGCTGTCATATTAATAAAAGTGAAAAAATAAAAATGCAACTCGACTATTTGTGTGGGGATGGAATTCAACAAGGGTTTTTGAGGAGAGCTTTATTTGATGGCTCCAAACTATGTTTGGGTCCAAAAGACCGATTATGGGAACATCTCATTTCGATGTAGAGAATGCTATGAAACACCACATGTAATTAAAAGTTGCCGCAAGAATCCTCAGAATAAAGAAAGAACCCCAAAGGCCCAAATGATGGGAAGGTGCACAAGGTGGCCACTATATGATATTTAAAGAAGAAGACCTTCACAGAAAGAAAGAACGAGAAGACGTGAAAGAAGCACATTGAGTGCAAGAAACTGCAGTGGGCGCAAAAGTATTTAAGAACCGAAATTCACTTGCCAATGTGGATCCTCCTCTTGCTAATGAGGATTCCTTGAATGCAACTTTCGTAGAAAAACAAAAAACCCCTCTTGGAGAATGGATTACCTATCTTGCTGAAGTGAAAATTATGGGGCACATAAGGTGGATGAGAAATATTTGAGGAAAAATACCTTAAAGTACCTTGCATTTAAGGAAGAACCACTAGCTGGAATTTGCAAAAAATGTGCATTGGATTCAAGTTGGGAAGAAAGGGAAAAACAAAAATCTCCAAGAAACACAAGAAGTCATTCTAGATCAAAATAGAAATATAAGGGAAAATGGAATGTAAATATGTTGGTAGTTTGGGGGTTTTTTGGAAAATATTTAGTTGGGAAGGGATTGAAGCATTTGTTTGATGGGGAACTAGTTGGAGGGTTTGGGTTGTGGTCAATCTCAAAAGCAGGAGGAAGAGTGGAAAATGTAAATGAATATATAATTTTAAATTATAGAATTGAATGTCATACAATCAAATGAGATTTGGTTTTTTACAAGTCACTCCCAAAAACATCAAATTTCAATGTATTTGTATTATTTTGAAATACAAAAATCCTACACAAGTGTATTCAAATTAATTCAAAATACATATAATATAGCATACAAAAATCACATTACAATAAATTAAAAATTTAAACATTTCAATAAAAATTCACCCATTCTTTTTATAAACAAATGTAGTTTAATATACAATAAAAAAATCATAATATCATTAAAAATACAATACAATTTTTTTAAATGTTCGTTTCTCCAATTTCCAAGTGCTTACATTATTTTAAACATTTGTAGAACACACACTGCTAATTTATTATATCTAAACTTCTTTTCACAAGTCAAACCCCCAAAACATGAAATTTCAATGTATTTTAAATTTAAAGTTGAAATTAATTCAAAGTAAATATAAGATGACATAAAAATTCACTAGTGAATTAACTAAGAAATTAATTCAAAGTAGATCTAACATGACATAAAAATTCACTAGTGAATTAACTAAAAATTTAAACATTTCGAGAAAATATCAAGCAATTTTTTTTTAAAGATATAGTTTAATATAAAAATCAAATTAGAATATCATACAAACACAATACAAATTTTTTAAATGTTTTGAGTATAAAACCTCAAATTTCCAAGTGCTCTCATTATTTTAAACTATTGTAGAAGAAAGAGTGTTTATTTATTATATCTAAACATTTAATGGAAAAATGTGAAATTATTGGGGAAAAGATTGTTGAATATGCAATTTAAAATTGTAGAATTAAATGTCATACAATCAAATACATTTTTTTTTTTTAACAATTCACTTTACTAAAACATCATATTTCATATTTCAAAAATTATCTTAAAATACACTGATTTTACACAAGTATTCAAATTGATTCAAAATATAGCTAATATTCCACACATAAATAACAAGAGAATTAATTAAAAATTTAAACATTGTAAGAAAATATCCCACATTTTTTTTTAAATGTGAGTGTCAAGTTATTATATCTAAACAATTTAGGAAAAATCTTAAAAGTACTAACTCAAAGGATAGGTGGATATGCAATTTAAAATTACATAATTAAATGTCATACAATCAAACACATTTTTTTAACAAGTCACTCCCCCAAACATCAAATTTCAATGTGTATTTAAATTATTTTAAAATACACAAATTTCAAACGTGTTCAAATCAATTCAAAATATATATAATATCCCATACAAAAATCACAACACAATTAACAAGTCACTCCCCCAAACATCAAATTTCAATGTGTATTTAAATTATTTTAAAATACACAAATTTCAAACGTGTTCAAATCAGTTCAAAATATATATAATATCCCATACAAAAATCACAACACAATTAAATAAAAATTTAAACATTTCAAGAAAAAATAACACATCTTTTTTTTATAAACAAATATAGTTTAATATACAATATAAAATTATAACATCATACAAACACCAATTTTTTTATTTTTTTCAACTGTCCATGTCTCTCAAACATCAAATTTCCAACTACTTTCATTATCTTATTCTATTGTAAAACATAAATTGTCAATTTATTATCTCTAAACATTTCATGAAAAATCAACCAGTATTGGTGAAAGCATAGCTTACTATGCAATTGAAAATTATAAAATTTAAATGTGATACAATCAAATACATTTATTGAATTTCAATATATTTAAATCATTTTAAAATACACAAACTCTATACACTTCTTCAAATTAATTCAAAATACACATAATATACAATACAAATCACAACAGAGTTAATTAAAAATTTAAACTTTTCAACAAAAATTCACACATTCTTTTAAGAAACAAACATAGTTTTAATATATAATATAAAATTATAACATCATACAAACACAATTCACCATTTTCTTTTTAAACTTTCATGTCTCTCAAACATCAAATTTCCAAGTACTTGCATTATTTTAAACTACTTTAAAAACACACAGTGTTACACTTGTAACCAAATACAAACAACACATTACAAACAACACATCATTTACTTAAAACATGAACATGGTACAAAATAGGACACTAAATATATAAAAACATGTAAATGAAAAGTTTTTTGTTTTATATAAATTTTAGAATTTAAAATCAATGGAAAAAAATTAGTTTCTTTATGATATTTAATTTTTACTAGGTTTGTAATTTAAATGTACATCTTAATCAAACACAAATAATTTTAATTGCTATTGGTGTATATAAATATGTGCCTACAACCATCAAATTTTAAAATGTGAAACTCAAAATTAAATACCAAACAAAGGGCAAAAACCTTTAAAAGCAATTATGAAAATGTAAACACTGTTTGTATAAATGTTCAACTTTTGAAAGTTCATTATTATTAATTATATGGAATTTTAACATGTTCATTATTATTAATTATATGGAATTTTAACATGTAGTTGTAGGGACCAGTCCAAAATCAAGAGTTAATTTTAAATTCTATTTTAGCATTGTCATTAACATATATCCAAACTTGAAATTTTATAACATGGGAAATAAAATACACTATTAAGTTTTAAAATGCAATCTCTTAGATTAATTTAAAATAAGATATAAATTAGTTTAATTAAAAATTGAAATTTTGTCATTTAAATATTTGATGAAAAACCCAAACATTTATAAAATAAAATGCTATAAAATACAAAATAAATTTATAAATTCATGTCTAGAGGGTAAAAAAATTCAATGTGTATTTAGATTAACTTGAAACATAAAAAATGCATTAAAAAAAAAGAAAAACAAGAACAAGGATCATCATAATTAAAAATTAAGCCACTCTTCCCATATAAAGAAAAAATAAAAATAAAAGGAAGGGGAAAATTCTTAGTAGAAGTATAGTTCAGTTTACAATTATATACTTGGATATCATACAATGTAGTGAAAATGGATGTAAATTAATTTCAGATACAAATTACCCATCTAAAACTCATCATTATATTATGTTAAAATAAAAATTAGATAACAATATAATCATTATATTTGAAAGTTCCATACAAAAATCACATGCTTTTTGAAAAAATTATTGTTTACCATACAATTAATGAAACACGACCTTTTTTCCAGCTTAGTTGTGTAGAACATCAGAAGTATTTAAATTATTTTGATAAAACAAAAGTAGAAATTAAATATCATATGAATGCAATAAAAGTATGTGTTTTTCAAACATCATTTTTTCAATGGTTAAATAAACTTAAATAGACAGTGTTATGTGGATAGCCTTATACACACAGCAAAAACAACAACAACATAACATTTGACATTACCATTAACACTACACAACACAACACAAATATATAGATTTAAGCTTCTATTTACAATGTTCTCCTTTATTAAATATATAGCATATTGTAGAAAGTTCACAAATGTAGTTTCATGAATGTCATTAGAGTTTGTAACTTTGTGTATAAGCATCAAATTTCAAGTCGTGGAATTGAAAATTAAATTGTACAAGTGTCCAATTCATCAAACATTGAAATTTTTGGATGTGATTTTCATGAATGTGGTTGGCATGTAAAAATGTGCTTGTATAGATTTTAGAACTTTGAAAATTAGTTTCTATTAAACATGCAATTGTAGATTTATCAAACATGGAATTTTTTTAATGTAATCTTTCAAGTGTTATTATTTAAATGCTTGTCATAAGATATACATTTTCAGATGGGTAATTGTAATTATACACATCCAAGTTTTAAAATGCAGAAATTAAATTTTGAAATGTGAGGTTGAAGTTAAAGATATCAAAAGTTTTTCTATGAAAAAATTTAAGGTAATATTTTGTTAGCAATTTTATTATAAAATTATTATGAAAAAAAAAACTTCATTAAAATATAAATATAATTATTAAACTTAGAGTTCAATAAATATTAAAAATTGTTATTATAAAATGATGGCAGAAATAAATTTAAGATTAGAATTTTAAAAACCCAAAGAATAGAAAAATAATAAAAAACATAAAAACTAAATCCCAAAACTTGAGAAACACTATAAAAACATATACTACTCCATGATAGCTTTGGCCATGGCTATCCATGAAGGTTTCCAGAAGGGCCAAACCCCTCTCTAAACTAAAATGCTTTATTATATATCTATTATAGTTTTTTTCCTTTTCCCTATTTACATTAATATAATATAACTGTCTTAACCTCTACTTGCTACTCCTATATGATTTGGACCTTCCATCAACCTCCCCTCTGCACCTTGTCTCGGGCAATGCCTCACTCTTGTAAACAACATTTTCCATATATCTATTTCATATCACAAGAGAATAAAATATTTAGTAGCAATTTTATTGTCCATTAATAAAAACAAAAGCAATTACTTAAATATTCTTTCAAATCTAACTGTTATGCTATTGATCCATGATGGCTTCCCGCCGATTCTAATACACCTGTCGTTGATATGACTTGGCGTCCGGAACGAATTTATGTTGACTTAAATTGTTGGTACGATATCTCGGTAATCGATTTAGGGTTTTTCCTGGTTTCGTCGGTTAACGCTCCACACCTGCCGGTTCCAATGCCTTTTGTCAACTGTTGCCCTGTTCGTTCGTCATTTGCACTCTTCTGGTGCTCTAAAAAAAACTTGCTCTGCGACTGTGGCGAAACCCTCGCTCTTCGTTGTTCTGGTTTCAACTGTTGTTTGTATGGGTCTTGCTGGTCCACTACTGCTATGGAGGTGAGACCTCGATGGCCTGTGAAGGCACCTCTTTCTCTGTACGATGGTATTCTTGTCCACTATGTATCGACTGGTTTTTTTTCTTCTATGCACACACTGTTTCTATTTGTCTGATTGATGAATTTTCTTCCGCAACAG
>APFE030414994.1:0-11937 GCA_000404065.3 Pinus taeda
AATGTAAGGGGCCCATGGTATTAGTTGATGGTATGAGGAAACCATGGTAATGATGCATGGTATTGTATGTATGAAGCCTATATAGAGGCTAGAGACTCCACATGGAGAGATATGAAGAGTGAAGGATTTTTGTATGAACATGCATATGGCTTGTGGAGTGTTCTCGTTCCTTAAGGAGTGAATGTATGGTGTTGCCCTACCTTAAGGGTTTGATAATAAAGAATCATTTCTATATATTTCTATCTTGTTATTCTTGGGTTTATTTGTATTCTCATATATTTTTGGGTTAGATCTACAACACAAGATGTGCCTCAAGAGTCAATATACACCACACATGAAACTGTATAAATTTTATGAGCTTCTGCCTTTCACATATTCAAACATCCCAGCATGTTGTTGTCAAAAAAACTATCATCTAGCAAATCAAATTTACATAAAATCTAATGGTCCTATGGCAGTTGAAGGCATTTTCTTTCTCATGAGCCCATCTTCCTAACTGCATTTTCCACATCATATGTAACCAGGTCAGGAGATACACATTACAATACTTTATCTACATCGAAGTAGTTTGCATTGTAAGAGAAACTGTTTGTCCCCGAAAATATAAGGAAACCAACTCCTTCCTCACATCTGGCTTTCAACTTATCCAAAGGCCATCCTGGAGATATACACGCTTCCTCAGCTTCAGAACTTCAAACAGCATGGCTTCATCACAAACTACAGCCATAAATTTTATATTTAGTTCTATGTTTTAATCTTGGTTAGATTTACTATTTTATATCGAGTTCTATGTTTTAATCTTGGTTAGAATCTGATCTTCCGGTATAAGCTTAGCGATCATTACTATATTGTAAGTTACTTGAGTAATACAGGACAGGTTGACGACTTAGACTATTATCCCTGCTTTGGGGTTCTCCTGGATCTTGACCTGGGTTAATTACTCATACCACTCTAGCTTCTGGCTTGGTTCAGTTCCTTTCCGTTAATTCCGCTTTTGCAGTTGCTTTAGCAACTCCGTTCTCTGCAAAAGTCTTCAATGCAGGTGCAGGTGCATTGTCAAGCTGAGCAACAGCTAGGCAGGGACTCGCTGCCATGCAGCCGATCTTGTTCTGTAAGAAATCCTTAAACATCTATGCATCATGTGTTACAGTGAAGGCTGAATAAGACAATTCTGTAATAAAAACACCACTCGAAGCAGACAGGGCAGTGTACAACCAAATTTCGTTTGTTTTTCTTTATTGCACCTGAGAGTAATGACATTTCAAAACAACCATTGTTTTCTTTTAGTGTTTCCCAAACACATATGTAAAGCACCACTCAAAGCAAACATAATTAATATATTGGATCATGATGACTTCAAACAACGAGACGGTTCAATGATATATGTATCTACTGAAAAAGGAAAGCTTAAACAACAATAATATTAAAACTCTTCAACAACGGAGATCGAAAACAATATATGTATCTCATAAAAAAGAAAAGCTTAGACAACAATAATCCTATAAAAGTTCAACAATAGAGATCAAAAAACTTAAATAACAATATTCCTCAAATGCTTCGAAGAAACAATATACGTATCTAATAAAAAAGAAAAGCCTAGACAACAATAATCCTATAAATATTCAACCACAGAAATCAACTGCTTCGAAAAAGAATATACGTATCTAATAAAAAAGAAAATCCTAGACAACAATAATCCTATAAAGATTCAACAACAGAGATCTAAAAGCTTAAGCAACAATATACCTCAAAAGCTTCAACATCAGGGATCCCAATAAAAAGGTTATTACCGTGCTTCGACAATCAAATGGCTAACATCTCCACTTATCAATGATAAAGTAACATAGAAAAAAAAAATTATAATGTAACATATAAACAATATTTTATAAAGCAATAATGGTAAAAAATAAAATGAAAAAAAATATTAAATAAATAAATGTGAAATATTTTAATTTTTAATATAATAAATTTTTAATTAAAATTAAAGTTATAAGTGAGAAGGAATAGTTTTATATTTTAAAAATTGTTTTTTGGTCTAAAAGTTTGTTCATGTAAGGAAATAAGTTAATAGCTTAAGATTTAAAGGTATATGGCAAGAGTCAAATCTTATCTTATATTTGTATTTGAGAATAGTAGATGAATCCCAATAAACTTATTAGAAGTGAATTCTCCCCCTTTATCTATGCGCAATGTTTTTAGACAATAACCACTTTGCTTTTCCACAAGAGCTTTAAATTGTTGAAATATGAAAAATGCATTAGATTTTTCTTTAATGAAATATACCCATGTTCTTCTACTAAAATCATCCACCAAAATAATAAAATACTTATTTTTGTTGAGAGACAAGGTTTGCACAGGACCACATATATCTGCATGCATTAGTTATAATGGTTTACTTTCTCTCCATGATTTTCCTACTGGAAATGAATCTCTATGTTGCTTACCAAGAATACACCCTTCACATACATTATCAGTAGCACCAATAAGTGGTAACCCTTTGAGCATTTGCTTGTTATATAACAATTTCAAGCCTTTCATATTCAAATGTCCATACCTTATGTGCCATAGTTAGGAACTCTCATCGTAAGCAACATTTAACATTGTACTTGCTTCACAAGAGAGATTGAAAGCAAAAATTCTATTTTGCAGCATATTAGTCTTAGCAATAATTTCACTGTGATCATTTTTATCATAGATTATGCATTGCTTGTCCTTGAAAACAATTAAATATCCCTTTTCAAGGATCTACCCCAAACTCAACAAATTATGTGCTAGACTAGGAACATATAAAACATCATTAATCTGCTTTGGTTTTCCTTATTTTGTCTTCACAACAATTGTTCCCTTACATTTAGCTTCAACTCACTTGTCATCTCGCAATAGTACATCAGATTTTGTAGATTCTTCTATCTCTACAAAACCATCATTGTTTCCTGTCATGTGATTGTTGCAACCGCTATCCATTAGCCACACCTCTTTGGAAACATTATTAGTTGAATTAGAAGCCAAGAATAAAGTGCCAACCTCTTCTTTTTCTTCAGAAAAATTAGCTTGTTGTGTTTGTTTTTTCCAACAATTTCTTTCATAATGGCTAAATCTTTTACAATAAAAACACTGAACTTGGGATTTATTAAATCTTTTACCTCCATCACTGTCATCATTACCTCTTCCTTTGTTGTATGCAAAAAAAAATCTTCCTTGGCCTCTGTCTCCTCTGTATGTTTGTCCTCTTCCTCTTCCTCTTCCAAAAGTGTTCTGGCTTTCCTCATGAGAGGAACCACTTTTGTCTTCGAAAATATTTCCTCTTGCTTGAAAAGATTGTTCAATAGATTTTTCAGAAGATCTATTGATTCTTTTCTCATGAGATTGAAGAGACTCCATTAGATCATTCACAGAAAACTGAGTTAGATCCTTAGAATCCTCAATAGCAACAACAACCCCATCAAATTTTGTAGGCAAGCTTCTTAAAATCTTCTCAACAATTTTTTGATCTTTTAAATCTTCTCCATAAGACCTAATTTCATTCACTATACCCATAACTCTAGTGAGAAAATCTTGAATAAATTCAGAGTTTTGCATGCACAAGGTTTCAAATTCTCTTCTTAATGACTACAACTTAAAATTTTTTACCTTATCACTTCCTTGATATGCTTGTTGCAAAGCATCCCATGCCTCCTTTGATTTTGTTACTCTAACTAGTATTGGAAAAACAAAATCATGCACTGATTGCAGGATTAGGAAGAAAACCTTTGAATCTTTCTTACGATTTTCCTTTCACTAGTTTCTTTGGTCTCAAGTCTAGCCGGAAAGTGTGTGAGCATCTAGTTCTGTATATCCTTTCTCTACGAAATCCCACAAATCGTGTGAGAGAAACAATGTTTTCATCTTAATGCTCCAAAATCCAAAGTTCTCACCTTTAAACATTGATATTTATGGCTGACAAATATTCATACTGTTGGCCATTGCTGCTAACTACTGAGCACTCCCACCAATAACTTGAATCTGCACAGGCTTCACAAAATTATGAAAACTCTTGCTAATGGATTTCATAAACTTTTGAAACCTCCTGCCAACAACACACACTTTACATATAAATCGACTATGTTAACCTATAGCTCCGATACCATGTTAAATCTATCAAGAGCATACACATGAAAACATAACGAAAACTAATAAACAAAAATAAGAGAAGTTTGATTCTCAATCGATGAGATGAACTCTGATTGGAATCTCATATCCTCATAGGAGAAATGAATACATTATTATATAGCCCACATATTTCTAATTTCATTATCCATTATCTGACTAATCTATTGTCCCTAATAATTTGCTGAATCATCACTGGCTACATCCATAAATTTTCCACTCTAATTCTGATAACTCAGAACACAAAATTGGTCACTAATTTGTCAGCAATTACATAGCTTTATTTTAAGCATTATCCTCAACAAAATGAAATCCACATTTTGCTTTGAGATTGGGTCTTCTGCGACTGGTTACAGGAAGAAATGGGAGTCATCATTTTCGCTCTTGGATGGGAGGGGATGATATGTGGTATGCTAGATCCGTTTATATGGAAATTCCAATGGCAGGGTGTGTGTTGCGTTGGCGACCATCATTGGCACGACTACATCTATCACTTGGATGCATGATGCCATCTCTGACCATGACAAATAGTTTGAATGTAGTGAAAATAAAGATCCCACATTGGTTGTATAAATTTGAGTTTTCTAACCGTAATTTGGGGACAACAGAAGAATTGAATGAGTCCACGTTGATCCTAAGGATTATAATACAGGGTAAGTGGAGGTAAGGGAGCCAAACTTAATCATACTTCCAGGTGCAACTAGGGATAAAAGGACCACCATTACTCAATCACCATTGATGAATGTATTTATGGAAAAGTAGAGTTAACTTATAGGGAAATTAAAATTGAAAATAATAAATATATTTTTATAGTGGGAATAATGGACCACCTTTATTCAATCATTTTGAGTGTTAGGGATGAGCTATTGGTATACTTCCAGGTGCAACTAGGGATAAAAGGACCACCATTACTCAATCATATCATTGATGAAGGTATTTATGGAAAAGTAGAGTTAACTTATAGGGAAATTAAAATTGAAAATAATAAATATATTTTTATAGTGGGAATAATGGACCACCTTTATTCAATCATTTTGAGTGTTAGGGATGAGCTATTAGTATTGAGCCATTTTAATGTAATGTTTATACAAAGTGATTTTATATTTTAAGATGTTATTACTTATGATATTATTTTAATTGTTTAAATAATTTCAAAGATAAGATAAAAAATAGTAGCATGTTTAAATTATGTTTTGCAATGCACAATAAAATTTAATAACAAAATTTAAGGACATTGAAAACAAACAACTTATATTAATAAATTAAATTATTTTAATTGTTTAAATAATTTGAAAGATAAAATAAAAAATAATAACATGTTTAAATTATGTTTTGAAAAAATTAATAGCGTGTTTAAATTATGTTTTGCAATGCCCAATAAAATTTAATAACAAAATTTAAAAACATTGAAAACAAACAACTTATACTAATAAATTATATTATTTTAATTGTTTAAATAGATGGAAAGATAAGATAAAAAAATAGTAACATGTTTAAATTATGTTTTGCAATGCAAAATAAAATTTAATAAGGCAATGAAAACAAACAACTTATATTAATAAATTCGATGAATATAATTATGATGAAGTACATAACATAAAGATTTAAAACTACAAATATTATATATACTTTAAATGGGATAATTGGGCAACCCTTAATCATTGAGTGTGGTGGCATTGAGGGGTATTAGGCTACTTTAATGTAGTATTTAAATAAAGTTTATTTTATATTTTAAAATTTTAGAAATAATCACAATATTTATTATAAATTATTTTATATTTAAAATTCTTAGAATAAGTTATTTTATATTTAAATTTTTTAGAATAATGGTTTGATTCTTTCAATAGTTAGAAAAATAAATAAAATTTTAGCGTCTTGTAATTATATAAATTTTTTATAAGAAATTTAAAAGCATTGAACAAATAATGATATATTATTGTAATAAATAATGATTTAATAATAAAGGTACATAAAATCATAGGAAATTAAAAATTGAAAAATAATATATGTTTGAAATAGAGAAAGACATAGTGAATTTATTTGAAAGATATAGGGAATAAAATAATCTAATTTTTTTTTTTTTTTAATTTTAGTAATTTTTGGTTTTAAATATTCTTTATCTAACTATAAATAAAGACATGATATCAGTTTCAAATACTCATCTAAATAATAAATCATAAATTAATTTATTATTATAATAATTTTAAAAAAATAAAGAAATATTATTTTTAATATTCATATTTCTTAAAATAAAATATAAGATATCATGAAATAATTATTTATAATAACTTATATCAATAATTAGGTTTGAAAAAAATTGAGTTATAAATTGATGTAGAGATAAAGTACACTTCCATTATTCTAATAAATTCATATAACATAGCAGTTAGCTCCACTAATTATACTTTGCTAACTTTTCAACTTCTAAGTATTCTCTTCTAGTTAGGGTTGTGCTTTCGATTTATGTTATATGTTGTTATGTCAAAGCATGTAAACAACAAGGAACAACTGTAAGCACTATTCAAAATCTCTCTTTGGAGTTTTAAATTATTCTCTCTTTAAAATTTGTAATATGCATATTTTCCAACGTATTGCTTAATACATTAAGGTTGTGGATATAAACTCTACTTCTACAAATTTCTAGGTGTAAATAGACACGAGGTCATGGCTTACAAGAAATAAGAGCCTTGTAATGTAACATTGGAAATGGAAAATGTTTATGTATATTCATACATACATATTAATTCAAACAAAACTACACATGTATCTAGTGCATGTCATCACATGTGTTGGAAAAAGGCTATTTTCCATGTAGGCTTGGTCCAATTAGGCCAACCCTTTCACACTAACATCATGACATGTAACATTTTTGATAGGTTTCAAGGTTAGAGTCATAAGACGTCAATATTATTTGATGTAAAAAATTTCATGTGCATTAAGTTTTCTAGTTCACAAGCATGCTCTAATGCTTGTACCCATCCCTTGCAATATTTTGTGCTTGATATGATGGAAACACATATTAAATTGTGTTCATGCATACTTCAACATTTATGCCCACTCCCCAACATCTTATGTGCCAATTTTTAGTGTTACATGACCAATGAATGTCCATTAGCTTGATAACTGTAATGTAAGCCTAATTGGTTTCATGTAGATATTGTGGCACACCCACAACATAGAAGAGAAATAAATAAATAAAGACAAAACTTAAGAATCTTATGAAATTGAACCTTAATCTTGTAAGTGAAATTTAGTGTTATAGATACAATACATAACATAGTTAGTAACAAACACTTATGCGTTCTCTTTTTATCTCATATTATTTTGCACAAAGCAATTCAATAAGATTTTATAGTTTATTTTGAAGTAGACGAAAATAACTTGTGTCTTATCTCACGTAGAAATTATTGGATTTAAAGCAGCAGCTGGATAATAAACCCTTAAGGAATGACAACACCTTACAAATGATCCTTTTATGGAAGGAATCCACTCCTATTCATGTGCCTCTTTAGGGGGAAACCTCCTAATGAGATAAGCTCCAAATACAATAATCTTCCACACTCTCATAAGGATGAAACTATCATTGTTTATATATATAAAGGGAACATTAATCATACAACCTTATAACTACTTAGTGGACTTTCTTTAATGAGACTCCATTAAATTTACTCGATGTTAAATACCATAGTAAACCGTGTTTAATATTATAATGAGCCTAGTCGACATTACATGGAATTACCTCTACTCTTACTACTTTACTATGGGCCCGTCATCTATAATTACATCCCTAAAGATAGTTTCAACAATAAAAGACACTAATTATTTGAAAATGTGGTTAATGTTTATTCCATGGCAATTCACATCCCGGAACATACTATTGCTTCTCTACTCCTATTCATGTGCCTCTTTATGGGGAAACCTCCTAATGAGCTAAACTCCAAATACAATAATCTTCCACACTCTCATAAAGATGAATCTATCATTGTTTATATTTATCAAGAGAACACTAATCATACAACCTTATAACGACCTAATGGACCTTCTTTAGTGAGACTCCATTAAATTTACTCGATGTTAAATACCATAGTAAACCTTATTTAATATTATAGTGGGCTTAGTTCACATTACATGGAATTACCTCCATTATTACTACTTTATTATGGGCCCTTCATCTAGCATTACATTCCTAAAGATAGTTTCAACATTAAAAGACACTAATTATTTGAAAACGTGGTTAATGCTTATTCCATGGTAATTCACACCAACATACTATTGCTTCTAGAAGAAGAAAAATGCATTGTAAAATATTTAGGACTTGCAAGTCCAACTACAGTTGGTTAACCAAAAGTAATGTATAAATTTATTTTATCTTTAAAGATAATTTCAATTTTATCTCTTTTTAAAACCCTTTTTTCCTCCTTAACTAAATAATCAAGAATAATAGTAATAGTAATTTCAACTTGATCTCTTTTAATACTCTTTTTTCTATCTTAACTAAACAATCAGTTTATTTTCTTCCTCTTTTATATATTGATACAATATATTTTTTAAATTATTTTAATTGTTTTTTATATCTTTCATATTTTTCCTTTTTATATTTAATAATATTTAATTAAATAAAAATATCTAATTATATACTAATTTCTTATTTTATTAGAAATTTTTATTTATATTTAATCTCTCCAATATTATTTTAAAAGAAAATTCCTGCTAGTATTTAATTTATTTAACTATTTGACAAGAAATAAAATATATTTTAATGTTGTTTTTATTATATTAAATCTGTTTTCTTTGGATATTCATTTAATAATTGGACCAAATAAAGAAAAATAATTATAATATAATTTTCTTAAAATGCTTATTTTATATTTTATAATCTTTCAAAGTTAATTTTAAAAAAAATTCTATTAGTTAGTTTTTGCATTTATTATTAGACCAAAAATTATAATAATTATAGTAATTTCGACTAGATATTTTTAATGAGTTTTATTATTTATGACTGTTTGGAATTTAGCATTGCATCTTTACTATAATAATATAATTTTTTGATCGCTATTCATCTTTCTCCTAATAATAAACCTCAATATGAATTCGAAACATGGATCCTAAAATAACAATATGATTTGTCCAAAAAAATTACTTTAATCATAAATCACAAAAACTTCGATTATAAAATATCAATTTCATTATTTAGTAAAAAACATTAATTATATCCCGGATGCGGGTGACACCATGCAAATGGCATGCCACGTGACTGGCACGCGGCATCCTCGAGCCGGAAGTCTGGTGATTAATGAAAGTCATTAAATACACCATCAATGGCATTCATTGCCATCCTTTCTGCCCGAGCTACCAAGTCTCCACGGTAGGTGCCGCCAGAATGTTCAGGAACAAGGATTTAAGGGGTATTCGCCTGTCTAAACAGGCTAAGAATTTAGGCTCTGCACTGCAGGAGAATGTGGGTTTATGGGTTGAGTGCAGGAGTGTCAAGGCAACGCATTCGCGTTTCAGAGGCTTAGCTCAGAGCCATAGTTGGCCTCCTCTGTTTCCTGTCATCTCTGAGAGGACTGAGTTTCATTTCGGAAAGCTCAAGATGCCGATTCGGGGTCATGCTTCGCCGCGTAGGGGCAAAAAGCATGGTGGACGGGGCATTCATAGCCCGCGCAGAGTTACTCCGCTGACAATTGCTTCGCCAACCTCCCAGAGCTATGTCGATTCTGATTCTGACACCGACAATTCGGTCCAGATTGTAACTTTTCGTTACATCCGGCGTACCAATAGACCGATTGTCTCTACTCTTATTACGGTGGTTTTCGCAGAGGAAGAAGATGAAGCAGGTAAGGGGAAAGGAATCGATGAAATGCAGAAGCAAACCCCCAACAGAAGCCCTCAGAGTAGCAACCAGGAGGATAGCTCCTACCAGCCTTCCACCCAGTGCCAGCCAGAAGAAGACAGTACGGGCAATCATGCCAAGGAACAGCACGAAGCCTTAAGGGAAATCTGTAGCTTAATTGACATGGAAATTTCCAGTTCCAAGGCTCAGAATGTACCTGAGGAAGTAAAGATGCCTGAGCGTCTCTTTGGTGGAAGGCTGTATCCTGTTCTCCCCCCGGGTTTTCGGCGTTTGGAAGATATTCCATGTGGCATGGAAATCGATTTTCTTCCTGACCCTGAGAGAGAAGCCGCAGAGTGGGAAGCAGAGCAGAATGCTGCCAAGCAGAAGGCTGAGGAAGACAAGGTGGAGGACAGCTCTGGTAAAGAGTAAGGTTCTGGCTTTCGCCCCTGTTTTTTGGTATTTGATCTGGGCTCGATGATCTTCGAAGGTCGTTTAGGCCCCGGTTTTGGGCGCGGGTGTCTCAGCACCAGTTTCCTTTCCGCTCTGACTGCCACCTTCGACCAGCAAGTAACTGGTTCTCGGACGTCTGTCCTCCGCCACCTTTGCTCTGTTGGTGCCACTTGCTGGGTCGCTGGACGCGTGTCCTCTCATCCTGGTTCCACTTTGTTTATTTCTGGCTGGTCTAGTCAGCATGTGTCATGTATTGTCAGCATCTGTTTCAGTTTCAGTCATTTACAGGCTTTTTTGTTGATTTCTACAGACTGTAAATGGTTTTCTAGATACAGTAAAATGTCAATGTTATTACCAGTAATGGTATGTGCCTTATGTAAGAGAGCTGTCCACGCGCTCTCAGAGGTTTCAACCTCTTGTACATACTCTTCCTTTTTATTTTAATACAAATAGTTTAGTCTTTTGCCCAGAAAAAAAAAAAAAAAAAAAAAAACAAAAACAAAAACAAAAACAAAAAACAAACATTAATTATAAAATTTTAATAATTCTAATCTCATAATTAAAAAAAATTCAAATACCTTCCCACCATAAATAAAGAAAGAAAACTTGGCCCTACCATAAGAAATTTCAGATCCCTACATACATATTAAAGGAATATTCCCGAGAAATATAGTTTGTTTCAAAGTTGATTAAGAACGGACATACACATTACTTGGGATTTGTGGGGAATGAAGATACACGTTAGCTAAACGACCATGTTTGTTAAATTCGGTGAGATAATGACTCGAAATTTAAGGAATAATGTTATAAAAACGTTTTCGATATTTGTCCTAACGATAAAAGTAAACCTCCTTGACTTTACTACTCAATCACATGTAAAATTGTAACCATCATTTGAAAATGGCATGAAAAATCTCATTGCAATCACATGTAAAAATGTAACCCTCATGTGAAAACGGCATGAAAAAACTCATTGCAAGGACTAACCAGAAAAGTAAACCTCCTTGACTTTACCACTCAATCCATGTAAAAATGTAAGCATCGTGTGAAAATGGCATGAAAACGCTCATTGCAATCACATGTAAAAATGTAACCATCATGTCAACATGGCATGAAAAAACTCATTGTTTCAAATGATTAACTTGATATAAGACTTGATTTTCCCAACAATAAAGTCCTTTACTATTTAACGCGAGGAATGCAAGGGATTTCGATATAATACTTCATTTTCAATTAAAAAAAATAGGAATAATTGACGAAGATATTTTATGAAGTTTAGAGTCTTATAATTAAGATTATCACTTAAGGTTTAGTTTTTTAATTATATAATGGTGAAGTCAGAACTATTTATTATTATATGATTTATTAAGATGGTTATTTATAGTTTGCTATTTTAACTTGTGACCTAACATAGAATTTTATGTAAATAGATTATTTAATGTATTATTTAATTTAAGTTTAAATTAGGTAGTGTGGTTATAAATGTTTTTTATTTGCAATTTAAG
>APFE030415000.1:6459-22932 GCA_000404065.3 Pinus taeda
TGTGTCAGCAAATCACCCAGGCAGAGCCATTGTGCGACTTAGTGGCATCCATAAGCGAAAAAGTAGAAAAGGCAAGGACAGATTTGGATCAGGCCGAAGAAACATTGACAAATTTTCTGGAATGGCAAGATTCCGATCAGGGACAGGAAGCTAACCTACCAAGGATTCTGGAATCACACAAGGAAATATTATTCACAGAATGACAATCACAGTTAATGAAGGTAGAAAGAGCGATTTTAAGATGCAAGGCAACCACTAGTAATTTGGTTGAATTGGTAAATAATACTCTTTACTTGTCTAACATGATTTCTCAATGTACTCCAAGCCAATTAACAACAACAAAGATGTTGGAGCATTCATGCTACCCAGAGCTGGAGAAAAATGGAAGGTTAATTGCGGGGATCAACAGTTTGACATGGGATGCCTATTGGTTCTTCTTAGTGAAGCCGCACAGCCAGAGAGCCTCCCTCAAATGCCTCAAAGATGCGATCGGGTATATTATACCCAATATTCAGGATGCCACCTTTGCTGCCCAACTCAGCTTGCGCCTCAACAGACCACCTGAAGTGGAGCCAATGCTTGCGATAAGCTATCTCAGGTTTAAAGGCAAGCAGCCTGAGTCATGATTCACATCGCCGAATGCTAGATCGCCCCCAAGAAGATAGATAGTATTAATTGATGCCAATTTAGTAGGATTTTGTTTCATAGATTTTTAGCTTAGTAGTATTTATAGACCCTTTCATGCATTTAGAAAGGGTCGTAAAATTTTGTATATGACTTAAACCCTGAAGTTGCACTATTGTACTTCAGGGATATTCTTTTATGAAACTAGACCAATCATTCTGATTTTGATAAGGAGGATTTTATACAAATGTGCACTACTGTCTTTGTTTGAAAGCATTTCTGTGTTGAAGGAAGAATTTCAAATAATGATTAATATTCGGGATTGATTAGCAGCTCATATGGTACTATTATCTGTGTCTGAACTCATTCCTGTTATGTGAATTTTCATTTGATCGCTCTTGCTATTATTGCTTATATATATGTGTTTTAACAAGCATCCTTTATGCATCCCACTATTGGCTGTTTATAGCATGCTTTTCTTTCAATCGTATATGTATCAATGATATAAATGGTAAATGCAGTAATTTGTGTTAATCGCTTTGTTTAACTATTTAGATGAAGTAATCTTTAAATGATTGAATATCTATGTTTATTTTACAGAGTCATCTATATGCCTGTTAATAGATAAGGATTATTAAACACTGCATTTCAAATGAATAGTTGTTCCCGGGATTAGTATTAGTTTTCGTATTTTTGTTGATAGAATAAAATATCCGCCTATCATTAAGAACAGACAACTCATCACTCATCCATCCATTTTATTCATTATCGGGAAACTGGTCCTATTATATCCAGTCGGAGCCACCATCCCAAACGGAAAAGGAGCTGTACTAAGGTCCAGACCAGGTGGTTATCCCCCAATGTTGTTGCAGCGATTTCCGAGGCCTCAACATTTCTGGCACTAGAAGGAGGGCCATCCGCTATGAATGGCAAGTAAGCCAACACCTACAAACCATTCCAAGAGTAATTCACCCTCCACCTCTCCTCGGACCTCTCGTTCTCATCCTGAATCACCAGTATCCAGACGAGACGAGGAAAATCAACCACTACTGCTCAATTACATCATACTCCAGAACACTTAAGTCCGGAGTCCCCTGAAGTTCAATCCATCATCCAGAAACTTCAAAGCTTCTCGATTTCACCTCCTAGATCTGAAGTATCACAAGGCAGTCAGACTTCACAATTCCACTTACCCCCTCACCTTACCAGACTCCAAAGTGAATTACTAGGTATTGAACCACCTGAGTTTCCTTTGCCCGAAGGGAAAAGGATTAAAAAGACCACTGAAGGTTCTGGTAGCGAAACCTTTTCTCCATCATCTTCCATTTCATCATCACCTGTGCGGAGTCAAACACCCACTTCACCACTACATATTGTTTTTCACCAAGGGACTTCATCTCAAACATCAAAATCTTTTCAATCTTCACTTCCACCTCCCCCTCAAGCACCTGGAACATCACAGGAAATCGCCCGTACTCCTAAAATGGCTCAAAGACCATGGAGAAGTCCTGGTGCAGTCACCATGCTTGCACCTTTACATCCGTTACCCGATTATCCTGAAAAATGGCTACCAAAATTCAATCCAAATGCTGGAACGTCAGCAGAAGAACACATAAATAATTTTATGTTGTCAGTCAATTTGAAGGGAGTGACTGAAGAAGATGTGGTAGTTATATTGTTTCCCTATACACTACAAGGATTAGCAGGGTCTTGGTATTTTTCCTTGCCCTCTGGATCCATCACAAGTTGGAATATCTTCCAGGAATAGTTCCTCACCAAATACGGCGATGATAGATCCTTGGCTACACTCGTCCATGACCTTTCCAATTTAAGGATTGAGTTAAGAGAACCCATTAAGGAGTTTAACTCCCGATTTAATAAACTCTTGAACAAAATCCCCACCGATGATAAGCCAAGTGAACAAGTTAGAAGCGAGTGGTATATCACCGCCTTACCCTCAAACATAGCCATTTTTGTGGATAGGGCTAAACAACCTACATTGGCTGAAAACATGAAGGAAGCCATCGCTGTTGAAAAAAGTGTAATCACCTTGGAAAAGAAAACTGCCCTGGAAGAACGAAAATCCAAAAAAGTTTCCTTTAAAGATGATTCGAAGAAAAAGATCACTAAGGATCCATATGACATGGAGGGCCTTCAAAAAGTCCTTAAAACCATGTCAAACGAAATGGTTGAGATTAAGAAACAAGTATCAGAGTCCTCAACAAAGAAACCATATAGGAATTTCAAAAAACCCGAGTCCAAGGCTCCAAATGTCATATCTTACGCAGATTCAGATCTTGAGGAAGAATAAGAAGAAGAAACAATTACACCATCTGAAGAAGAAGAAGAGGAAGTTGTTGAATGCCACGGGATGTGGGACTTTATACTCCCTAACTCCGATACTGCCGCTGAGCAAGAAGCCTTTCCCAACACTACAAGGAGTAAAGCTACTCCCGAACCTGTTCAAGCCAATTCAAAGGAAAGGAGTGCTGGTACTAATACTGCAAAGGAAAAGGTACCCACAAGGAAGCCAGCGGTGACAGTATCTCAGAATCAGCTGTCATCCCCCAATACACCTTCATCATCTAAGACATTGGTAGTTTCTGATTCAATAAATTATAATATTGTCGATGACATGAAGAAAACTAAGGCAAACATCACCATGTTTGAGCTTAGTAAATTAAAGCATCAACAAAAATTACTTCTCAAAGAACTTAATGCAATTCCTTCTTCATCTCTTCCCAGCACTAAAGCTGCAAGCGACTTAGGACAACCACCTTCTGGTAGAGTTGAGGCAACTGACACAATTCTGATTGGAGATAGATCAAATTCCCATACTCCTCCTTTCCTCTTAACATATGAAATTTACAATCGAAATCTACATAGCTGCTTAAATGATTTTGGGGCATCATCTAATATAATGCCTGCTTCAGTTTGTTCTAAACTGAATATAGAACCCCAGAAATCTTCTATTCACATTGTGCAGTTAGATAGAACTAAAGTTCAAGTTCTAGGGGAAATAAACTCTGTAACGATCAGGTTATCGATGGATCCACGAATAGTCCAAAGGATTGACATCCTAGTCACCGATATACCTGAATTCTATGGGTTGATTTTAAGCAGGGATTGGTCAGAAAAGCTCCATGGGTATATCTCCACCGATTGGTCCCATATGTGGCTCCCCTATAAGGGCAAGCCCAATCAAATAAAGATCGATCGAGAGAAACATATGACCCACACTGTTACAAAATTTGAACAAGAAAATCAACCAATTGCATTCAACAACAATATCTTAGGGAATTATTCTTCTGAGTCATTTTTCGGCAATTATATTGCCCAGCCATCTCCTTTCTCAGTTAACAATTTCGCATCGCAAATTGAAAATTTTTCGCAGGCCGACAGGTCTAAATGTGTTAATGTTACTGAGAATTTTGTAAGTAAGATTGTAGATAATTCTTTATTTTGGTCTTTATATTTCGATGGATCCAAGTCTAGTGAAGGATCAGGAGCATGATGTATTTTGGTTAGTCCACAAGGAGAAAAAACAATGCTGTCATGTAGGTTAGAGTTTGAATGCACCAATAACACAGCTGAGTACGAAGCATTAGTCCAAGGACTATATAAAGCGATCGGCCTCAACGTCCAATACTTGAAGGTCTTTGGAGATTCTGAGATTATTGTTAAATAGGCAAGGAATACAATTCATTGTCTTTCGAACCATCTCACACATTATCAATCGCTAGTACAAGAGCTCATTTCCCATTTTTTAGCATTCAATATTTCTTCCATTCCCAGGTCTCAAAATTCGGCAGCCGACTTGCTAGCCGATGTCACTTCCAAGCTACTCCCTTCCGAAGACTATAGCCCAGATAGATTTTCAGTAGAATTTCTTTTTAGGCTATCCATTCCTGACAATGTAACCAATTGGAGAGTATTCAACCACGATGAAGACATTTTACAGTTTTTGACCTCCGAAAAATCCTATGATAATCAAATCATTGAGGAAGACGAGCATAATATTCAAATGCGAGATAAACATGAGGAAAACTCAATCCAAAAGCGTGTGGTGAAGCTTGAGGATCTTTACGATATTAAAGACAGGTTTAAACTTGTGTCTAATACAAAGCTCCAGAGCTCTACCTTAAGGTTTGAATTGATAAACCTTGGCACCGAACAAAATCCTCAAAACATTAATTTAGGATTAGGACTTTCCATGGAGGAAAAGGGAGCATTCATTAGACTGTTACGCAAAAATAAACATGTTTTCGCTTGGAAATATGACGATCTAAAGACGTATGATACATCCATTATCCAACACACTATTCCGATGCTTCCCAAATAGAAACCAGTTCAACAAAAGTTAAGAAAAATACATCCAAACTTAGAGGGTCAAATAAAATCGGAACTCAATAAACTCTTAAAAGCTAAGATTATTTTTCCCATTCAACACTCAAACTGGGTCTCCAATATGGTACCAGTCAGGAAGAAAAATGGCGACATAAGGATTTGTATTGATTTCAGAAATTTAAATAAGGCAAGTTTAAAAGATAACTTCCCATTACCCACTATGGAGTAGATACTCCAATCAGTGGCAGGCTCGGATTTAATGTCCTTTTTGGACGGTTTTTCAGGATATAATCAAATTTTGGTCCATCCTGATGACCGAATCAAAACAACATTCAGAACAAAATGGGGAACGTATGCATATCAGAAAATGCCTTTCGAACTTATTAATGTAGGAGCCACTTTTCAAAGAGCAATGGATATCGCTTTCAAAGGGTTAATTAATAGAATAGTAGTCATCTATTTAGATGACATTATTGTATTTTCTAAAGAGAGATCCAATCACTTGCATGATTTAAATCAAATCTTTCAACGCTGTAAGAAATATGGTATTTCTCTTAACCCTAAGAAATCCTTTTTCGCTCTTGATCAAGGCAAACTCCTAGGCTTTATTGTTTCTAAAGATGGCATTTATATCGATACCGATAGGATCAAAGAAATCTTTGAAATCCCATTCCCTCACAATAATAAATCCATGCAGTCATTTTTAGGCCAAATCAATTCTGTTAAGATATTCGTTCCAGACTTTTCTCAAATCATTTTGCCACTTCAAACTATGATTAAGAAAAATTCAGTCTTTAAATCGGTATTGCCAGAAAAGGAAGTGTTTGAATTAATCAAACAATCAATAATCAATGCCCCCGCTCTAAATACTCCAAATTTTTCTAATTATTTTACATTGTATACCATCACATCCAATTTCTCTTATGCTGCAATACTCACACAGATCAACAATCACAATTTGGAAGCACCCATTTCATTCTATAGTTCAAATCTTCAAGGTGCAGAACTAAACTACTCCGAAGTAGAAAAACAAGCCTTTGCTGTATATAAAGCTGTTAAACATTAGAGACCCTTCATTTTAAAATCCCATACAAAAGTTATAGTTCCTTTCTCTTTAGTAAGGCAACTATTAATCCAAAGAGAATTGGGAGAAAAAAGGGCAAACTGGGTAACAACACTTCAATAATATGACCTAGAGATCAAGCCAGCAAAGATTGTTAGAGGCCAAGGTTTTTGTAGGTTGTTGGCAGGAGCATCCAACATTCCAGAATCAAGTGATAAAGATCAATTTGAAGCGATCAACCAGATAAGTATCATTGACTTTGAATCACAGTATGCTGATTTAATATTTTATTCGAAAAATGGATATGCACCTCCCAACCTGTCTTACAAAAGCAAAAGGGCCATAAGATTGAAAGCAAATTTTTTTACCATTATTGATGATGTGCTTTTTAGGCAAAATTATGATTCAGTTTTATTGAGATGCCTTGAAAAACCTGAAGCACAAAAGGTTTTGCAGGAATTACATGATGGACCAGTAGGAGGTCACTTTGGAGCTGATACAACAGCTCACAAAGTCATCCATGCTGGATATTATTGGCCCACTCTGTTTAGAGATGCTCATGAATATGTAAGGAAATGCTGAAATTGTCAAAATTCAAGTGGAAGACAAAGGAAATCGGCCTTCCCTCTACAACTGGTCAACATTGAACAACCATTTGAGCAATGGGGATTGGACATTATTGGAGAGATTACCCCAAATTCTTCCAAACAACATAAGTATATCCTTACCGCTATTGATTACTTTACCAAGTGGGTTGAAGCGATTCCTTTAAAGAAAACAAATTCTGAAGCTATTATTGAATTCATAGACCAATTCATCATTACCAGGTTTGGTGTCCCGAATGCTCTTGTTTTTGATAATGCATCTTACTTTTCAGGCAATGCTATGTTTGATTTCGCAATTAAAAGATGATTCAAACTCAAATACTCTGCTAACTATTATCCTCAGGGCAATGGTTTGGCAGAATCTACAAACAAAAATCTTATTAAAATTATCAAGCGAACTATCGAACAGAATCATAAGAACTGGCACAAATCTTTATATTTGCATTATGGGCTGATAGGATAACGCAAAAAGCTTCTATAGGTTCTTCCCCATTTAAACTTGTTTATGGAAAAGAAGCAGTGCTACCAACAAATATTGTACTCCCTTCTTTAGCCCTAGTTCAATTTATTGAAGAAAGCCCTTCTTCTTCTTTACAACTTAGACATGACCAAATTCTAAAATTAGAAGAAGAAAGAGAAAAATCCAAAATCATTCATGCGAAACATCAGCAGATCATCAAGTCATCATTTGATTCAATTTCATCCAGTTCCAAACAATTTCAAGTCGGTGATTTCGTCCTGAAATGGGACAAAGCCCATGAAGATAAGGGAAAACACACCAAGTTTCAGAAGATGTGGCTTGGACCATTTCAGATCTATGAAAAGATAGGCCATTCGACCTTCATATTACAAGATTTATTAGGGCTGAGAGATTCTCTCCCTGTTAATGGTCTTATCTTAAATAAATTCTTCAATTGAGGAGGTAACCCCTTCTCCTTTTAATAGCATTTTTGTAGTTTGTAGGAGCATTAGGAAATAAAGTTGTAAGTTATCTTCTATTTGACCTTTTCTGTACTTAAAGAGTTATTCAAAACAAGTAATGTGATGTTTACTTTTAAATAAATAGAAGTCTTAAACAAAAGGAATGATTTCTAGGAAATTAGATATAATTGCATTCTGAAACTACACTGCAATCTTAGTGAAACCCTCTCAAAGTTTATAAATATTGTAAATCTTTTTAGATTTTCAAATTGGTCCCAAGAAGGTTATCAATATCAAAATAGGAGCTAATCCAATTTTAGCATCTCCAACTCTTACCTTGTCATCCATCTCCTCTTAAGGAGAAAATTGTCTACCCCACTCACCAAAGTTTGTGATGACTCAGAATGTAATTCCAAGAATACTGGATACAAAAGATAAGAGGTCTTATTACAAGCCTGCTTACCATGTTCATAGGGAAATAGTTTAGCCGACATTACCAATACTGCATACCAAAACAGGGTAATGGCTTCAATTGTAAGACAAGGGGTCTCATCACGAGCCAGCTTGTTCGGTTAGATTACTACCAGTGAATGGCATTGTCACTTAGCTGGCCACCAAACTAGGACAATGGCTTTTTAACTTACAAGATAACAGAAAAGAGAAAAGAAATACAAAATGTGAAAAACATATTTTGAATTCATTTTGTTAATCATGCTCTAAGGTGAATGGGAGAATAGACAATGATATGGTTAAAAGGTATCCCTGCCGAAACTATGGACGTTTGCTGGCAGCAGAGGCTCTACCTATGACAAATGAGTTAATTTTAATAGCTGATTTGGAAAGGTTTTCTGTTTTATCAATATCAACCAACAAAGGCCAATTTAAAATCTAGAATGTATATAATTTTTAACAAAAGAGGGAATTAGTAGAGAAAGTTTTATTTTGTTTTGAATGCAACTATACCTAGTTATATTAGAATTTTCCCTTTTGATAAAATTTCTATTTTGAAAAAGTTTAAGTATTCCTATACTTTTCAGAGATAACTGTTTCTTCCATCGAACCGCCAATTGTTGTGCCCTACAACAACCCCCCATTTCATATCAATACTATCCCAAAACCATAATATGAAATGGGTCCCTTTTTAGTTTTCGTTTTAATTGGTATCAACTTAGTTCTATTAAAAAAGGCCCGAAGAGATAAAATAAAGCATTACCCAAAAAGCTTTTTTCAATAAACCAATTAAAAGTCTTAGCATAAATGATTAATCTTTTGTCATTGCGATAAAGCGATCGCAAGATCGCATATCACAACGACAAAAGGAACACAACTTGAGGATATATTGGTTTACTCGGATGCGAAATCGCTATCAGATATCGGCAATAAATGAATTAACGCATTAAAAGCCCCCTTGCTCTGATGCGATGCGATATCGCTATCAGCAGTCAGTGATAATGATTTAACGTAATTAAGCTCCCTCTTGCCCCAATGCGATGAGATATCGCTATCGGCAATCGGTGATTGACTATGAACGACTTCTTAACTGCCCCACTCGCTACTCTCGACGCGATGCGATATCGACAATCGGCGATCGGGGATTCCAAATGGAATCAAAATAATGATTTATGATTTTCCCCAACGCCCAATTGCGATAAAGGCAAAAGTGCAGTTTTCAAAGAAAATCTTAAAAGCGGTTTAATACGATTTATTCGTATTTAAGGCATTATCTTTCGAAAAGCCACTCATCTGTACTCAACCCAAATGCCCAAGGCACGCTTCAAATAAATCATTCGGCCATTAATCGAATTGACTGGTATTGATAAGATTGACAGGCCTTAATGGCCATTTAATGAAACAGAAAGCCTGTGATCTGTTTACAGATTTGATTCGGAGCCACCTTAAGTCAATCGTTCGCCATGAATTTATCAATATATATCTCAGTCTATTCGATTTATGTTATTATTTCCTTTATTACGCCCATCATCATCTCTCTGCAGAATTCTCCTGCATAAACATATTTGAGCAGATTGGGGAAGAAGTCCAAGAAGACCACAATGCCTTCCGCTTCACTGGCCGCAGGGCAACCTCTTGTTGATCCAGGCAATAAAAAGAAAGGGCTCATATCGGACACTACATGCCTCGGACTTACCAGAGCTACTTGGTAAGGCACATATAATCTGATCGAAGCCGAAGACCCGAGGGTGACAGCAATACAAGTTTCTGCCGACAGCACCAGCAAATCTGAGGCTAATCTGAGTGATTTATCCAACTCTTTTCTTCATCGAATAGTGGCCCGGGAGAAAATTCTCCCATACACAGATGTGGTAACATGGGTGATTCAGGAAATCCCAATTACCGACAGAACTTTCAGCACCATAGATGGGAGAATTTTCGGTTCTTTTCGAGCCGAAGATCTAAGGCAAATGTATCATTTGCCGGAGGAAGAGAAGAAGTATAACACGACATTCCTGGAGAAATTCCAAGCTGAAAATGAGACTAAGTCTGAACCAATTCGAGGTTGGAGACAAAATCCAGTGAAGCACAAGCACGAATCTTCGGTTAAGTACTCGGTCGATTCTCTATGCTCTCCTTATTGCTATGCTGGGATTATGATGTGCAGACTATGGGGATTACATGATTCGGCCAATTTTAGCATAGAAATGGTCCCCTTAATGGAGGCGGCATGTAGTGGTGAAATAATGGATTGGGCGGATATACTATCCGATAAGTTAGCAAATGCAATTCTTAATTTCAGATTCAACTCTCGCGTCACTGAGAGGTTCATTCCCCCATTTTACTACAGTTCCTATGTATTAGATGTTTTATGTTTTAATTTTGAATTTCCTGTGCTCGGATGGAGGTGGACGTCACAAGACCCCGCACCCATCCACATATACCATCAAAAGGTGTGGAAGACCAACTACAAACACCATTTGTATTAAATCTGCAACGGTTTCATGTTGCCTATTCATTATTCCATTTTCAATAAGCCTTCCCCTAAGATTTCCTACCAAGCAGGGGTGGATTTAACTTCCATAGGGAGTTGGTTTGGGGAGGAAAAGTTCACCTATATCAAATTTTTTGGCAGTCAAGCCAAGCCCCATGTTCTTCCTCTATACATCCCTGATAAACTACTGGCCAGGGAAATAGCCTATCAGATCAACACCGATGGGGTTAAACAAACTCTAAAGAAAGCAAAGAAGCACGCATGGCCCTATTTTCCTTTGAGAATTGGTATCTACACTCTGCATGATCTCAAACATGCAAAGAAAGAAGCTGATAAAATAAATTCACTGACCCTGGCAACTCTACCTAGCAGGCGATTCGACTTGAACAAAGTCGCCTACAATGCACTCGACCAGGCCAAATTGGCCATGTTCGAGCATAAAGAAGACATATTTGAAGACTTGTTCGCATTGGCCGAGTCGCTATATCAAGTTAAATCACTCGCCATACATGAATACAACGATGAGGGGTTGGTCGAATTTAACAAACTTAGAGAGCAGAGGTTGCAAACTCTGCCTCTAGACCTGTTAGCGACTACTCCAACAACAGAATCAAGCAAGCCTGAGGAGCGACTTGATAAAGAACCTCCTATTACATCAAAGCAGTAGGAGGAAGTACATGAGCAGAGACAAGAAGAAACTCAGGTGAACTTGCAAAGACAGGAAGAGACCCAGGTGAAAATGCAAGAACAGAAGAGTTCAAAAGTAAATGAAGTTACACAGATTGATCCGAAATTGCTCCAAGAATTGCAGAAATTTAATTCGATCATCGACAATATAGAATGCTCTAAAGATGATGAGATTTCAAAAGAGGGAAACACACAGGAAGCGACATCGAGGCATGTTTCGGGTGAAACCAACGACCCACCCAAATTAAAGGAAACGGAAATAATTCCAAAGGATCCATCGGGTGAAATCATTTTGCAGATAGAAGAGATTCCTCCCTTGGATGTCTTCTATAGCCCTAAGCATAAAGCTGTAGTGAAACAATAGAGGAAGAGGAGAAGGACTGATCAACCTTCTTTATTCCCTGAACTAACAGTAACGGGCAACGTGGTATGGAAAGAAGAATTTGACCCCTCCGATGACTTGACAAAGCTATCGCAATATGCTGGAGCTTATTCGATGGTGACAATAGATAAATAATCGGAGGTGAGTATTCTATTAAAGGCAAAATATCAAGACATCTTTTCGCTACAGGCTCAATTATCGGAAGCATAGCAGAAGGCAGAGCATGCAGAACAGCAATTGCTACTATAGCAACAAAATAACAATCAGCTGACTAAGCAATTGCAGGAAGAAAAACAGAGGATTGATGATAGCACAATCCAAAAGCAAAAGGAGCTATCAGTGGCATTGGTGCAACTAAAAACATCAACTGAGGAAATGCTAAAATCCAAAGATGAGCGAATTGCTCAATTATCAGCTCAACTTGAGCAAACGAAAAAGCTTCCACAGGTAAATGAGTTTAAAGAAGAGGCATTTCAATTAAACAAAGCATTGATAAATCAAATGAAGATCTTGTGTTAGCAAATCACCCAGGCAGAACCATTGTGCGACTTAGTGGCATCCATAAGCAAAAAAGTAGAAAAGCCAAGGACAGATTTGGACCAAGCCGAAGAAACATTGACAAATTTTCTGGAATGGCAAGAGTTCGATCAGGGACAGGCAGCTAAGCTACCAAGAATTCTGGAATCACACAAAGAAATATTATTCACAAAATGGAAATCTCAGTTATTGAAGGCAGAAAGAGCGATTTTAAGATGCAAGGCAACCACTAGTAATTTGGTTGAATTGGTAAATAATACTCTTTACTTGTCTAACATGATTTCTCAATGTACTCCAGGCCAATTAACAACAAAAAAGATGTTGGAGCATTCATGCTACCCAGAGCTGGAGAAAAATGGAAGGTTAATTGCAGGAATCAACAGTTTGACATGGGATGCTTATTGGTTCTTTTTAGTGAAGCCACACAACCAGAAAGCCACCCTCAAATGCCTCACAGATGCTATCGCGTATATCATACCCGATATTCAGGATGCCACCTTCGCTGCCCAACTCAGCCTGCGCCTCAGCAGACCACCCGAAGTGGAACCAATGCTTGTGGTAAGCCAGCTCAGGTTTAAAGGTAAACAGCCTAATTCATGATTCACATCGCCGACTGCTAGAGCGCCCCCAAGAAGATAGATAGTATTAATTTATGCCAATTTAGTAGGATTTTGTTTCATAGATTTTTTTTAGCTTAGTAGTATTTATAGACCCTTTCATGCATTTAGAAAGCGTCGTAAAGTTTTGTATATGACTTAAACCCTGAAGTTACACTATTGTACTTCAGGGATATTCTTTTATGAAACTGGACCAATCATTCTGATTTTGATAAGGAAGGTTTTTATACAAATGTGCACTATTGTCTTTGTTTGAAAACATTTCTGCGTTGAAGGAAGAATTTCAAATAGCGATTGATATTGGGATTGATTAAGCAGCTCATATGGTACTATTATCTATGTCTGTACTCATTCTCGTTATATGAATTGTCATTTGATCGCTCTTTGCTATTATCGCTTATATATATGTGTTTTAACAACATCCTTTATGCATCCCACTATTGGTTGTTTATAGCATGCCTTTCTTTCAATCATATATGTATCGATGATATAAACGGTAACTGCAGTAATCTTGTGTTAATCGCTTTGTTTAACTATTTAGATGAAGTAATATTTGAATAAATATCTATGTTTATTTTACAGAGTCATCTACATTCCTGTCAATAGACAAGGATTATTAAACGCTGCATTTCAAATGAATAGTTGTTCTCGGGATTAGTATTAGTTTTCGTATTTTTGTTGATAGAATAAGCTATCCTCCTATCATTAGAATAGACAACTCATCACTCATCCACCCCTTTTATTCATTATCGGGAAACTGGTCCCGTTATATCCAGTCGGAGTCACCATCCCAAACGGAAAAGGAGCTATACTAAGGTCCGGACCGGGTGGTTATCCCCCAATGTTGTTGCAGCGATTTTCGAGGCATCAACAAGTTGCAACAACCCTATACAAGGAGTTGAAACAAGTGTGTTGTAAGATTAACAACAAGCTTAATTTATCCATTTTCTACAAACCGATTCTTATGAATTGACCATTTGATCCATTATATGAAAAAATTATTTCTATATATAATATGAAATTCAGAGTAGCAAGAAACAATCTTATAATTGGTGTAATAACAACAATAAATCATGACACATGACATGGTGAATTTCCTATTGTTGATTCTTGTGTAGTAACAACAAGACTTCCTATTACTGGTTCTTGTGTAAAAGCCATAGGGTTTCCTTATGTCATTTCTTATGTCATACTTTCTTGTTGCTAAAACAACTGATAACAACACATAGTTTTTTTGGAAATGGCTTCTACAACAACTTCTTCCATTGTAAGTTCTTGTGGGCCATCCTAATCCTTTCCGAATTCTGTATATGGGCTATGATTTTCTAGATAATATGTTGCTCAAAACAATCCTTTAATGTAGTGGACCTTAAAATGCTCATGGATCAAAAAGAGAAATATGGAATTAATAAATGTTGACTATCCGTTTTAGCTATTTTTTTGTTGTTGTTAGCTCTTGTGGAGCAACAACCTTTTTCTCTTTATGCTCGTTCTTGTGTGGAAACAATAATGTCCTTTATTGTTGGCAACTTTGAATCCTTATCATACATGGATATTGGAGTGAAGATGGATAAGAATGGTGAGGGAATGTTATGGAAGGAAAAGGTTATAGTACCCCTCAAAATGAAGAGATTTTCCATCCTCAAGAAATGGAAAATGATGAGAAAATATAATAGAAGCCTAATTGTCTTTCTAAATACAAATCCATAACATCTAATGAACTTAGATTAGATAAAAGAAAAAGAAGCATACTTGCACGTACATAAAAAGAGTTATAACAACTAATTGATAGGTGTTTCTAGTTGCAACAATTGATTGATAAGAGTTGTAGCAATTAGCTTATGGGAGTTGCAACAATTAGGTGATAGGAGTTGCCACAATCTGTAACAACACATGTAGCAGCATAAACTCTTGTAACAACCTTCTTGTTTTATAGCCTGAGAAAATCCACAATGATGTAAAAATATGCGAGAAATAATAATGTGGAGCTTGAGATCTTGGATCATCATGTGAGTTGTAGATTGAGATGTGAAACAACCTTTTCTAAGTGAAACTTGTGAATCATTATTCAATATAGTAACTAAAAATTGAAGATGAAATTTTATGCTTATTTGAAATATCTTGTTTGCTGGCAACTTGGTTTTGAAACAATTTAATTGCACCTAGAGGGCTTTCATAGTTAGAATTATTATTATATTTCTTTCATGGAATGCCCTCAAACAAGATGGTTCTCAAACATTCCAAGGTTTGATGATGCATGAGACAAGTTTTCACCATCAAATTTATTATGGAAGATAATATAATAATGAGGTGACTAAGCATTGTAAGTGAGTTGAATGAATTTATTGCATGGGTTAGGGATGGTTGGAGTAGGGAGTAGGAAATGATGAAGTTTAAGTTGTGAATGCATGGTAATAAAAAGATTAAATTTTAAGAGAAACTACATAAATGTAGTTTTTTTATTGTAGATTCAACAACTTATGTGATACGCTAAAACACAAGACAATAATCTATTCTACTCTTCAGCAGAAACCAAAATTGATCGATGAAAACCAATAAGTAGAAAGAGGAAGAATGTCAATCACACATAACACAATATTTCTTTGGGGAAAGAAATTGCTCAAAACCCCAACTATATATATTGCATTAACCAGAAGATATGAGAAGAAAATACAATGTTTGTTCGTCCTAAACAATTCCAGCACTAGTACATTCTATCTCTTTGCTTACTAGGCTGACTTTGGCCAACACTTAGCCAATTTACTAGCCTTCCAAGCCC
The DNA here is from genome assembly GCA_000404065.3 of Pinus taeda. NCBI lineage: Eukaryota > Viridiplantae > Streptophyta > Pinopsida > Pinales > Pinaceae > Pinus > Pinus taeda. The sequence goes on from APFE030415000.1 coordinate 21,966, forward strand.
CTACTTCCTCGCACAATTCCTAGAGGATTCAACCCATATTTAAATGAGAAATATGCTATCCATAACTGCACAATCCAAACATAGGTCCTCAAATGATTGCATGCACCATCTGCGCAACTTGGAAAATTATACAACTGATAGTACACTATCCCTCAACTCTAATCTCAACTAGGTCTTCATCTGAACTAACATGCATGAATTATTTGTGAGTGAATCTTCAGTTAAATGGTGTGGTACTGGTGATGCATTGGTGCACTACTCCACTAATAGACCTCTACTAGTTCCCACAATAGTTAGAACTAGTTTAATTGATTATAACTCAATTAGACTCAGTTATCTAATTACAACTCCAAAAATCTCAAACCGGGCCCCTAAAATTTAGGGATCACTCTACATGAATCTAGATAGACTTCCAACACAAATTTCGTAAGTCAATTAAGTCAATTTAATTTAATTAACTATTACAAGTTTCTATGATAATAGAATTACAATTTAATTCACAATTTGATTCAAGGACAAATTAAATTGGAATTTTTGTTGCTAATTTTAACACTCCCTCTCAAAAAGAAAGGGATTATCATCTACCCCGATCCTGTCTCTATGAAACTCAAATTTTCATCTTGACATTGCCTTTTTCAAAATATCTGCATCATGTTCCTCTGTGGGAATGTACTCCAACAACATAATTATCCTCTGCACACAATCTCGAAGACGATGATAACATATATCAATATGCTTGGACTGATCATGAAAATCTAGATTTTCAAAGAGTTTGATACAAATCTGATTGTCACAGTAAATCACAGTTGGATCCATCTGCTAACTAAACAACCCAAACAGAATCTTCCTGTCATGCGGAAAGAGTTATTTTTGCTGACAAAACTAACCTCCCTAGGAGTCTAAGACTCTCTAGTGACAAACAAGACAATTAAGAGCAATCCTTCTCTAAACATACATTATTCTATGA
>APFE030415013.1:0-59618 GCA_000404065.3 Pinus taeda
GTTGCATGCAAAAAATTAAAACTATTATGTTAACTTTGTTTGGAATAAAGCTTGCATTTTTATATATAATGGCCATTGTGAATAGATCTCACATGGAAAATATTTTTTTGGAAAAAAAACATGCATTCACATGAATAATTATAAAATCTATTGCGTTAATCCCTTTAGAAAAGAAAGCATAATAGTAGGAACAAAGAAAACTGTTTCTTGGGCTAGTTCTCTTGAGAGCTTGTTATGCATTTGCATGCATAAGCTTAATACCTAGTCAGTTAGATTTTCTTTGGAAATAATATGAAAGTACATGCAACATTATGTTAGTGGTTTGTTGGAAAGATGATGCTTGATAGTGATTTGTTGGTTACTAATGCATGTGCAATGATGTTAAAGAAGACATTTCATGACATTATGTTTATGTTTTATGCATGCACACAAATATATGTTGAAGTGTCACTAATAAATATTGATTATTGATTTATTAATATTTTATCGAATAATGATATCAAGTGTGTTGACGACAAAAATGGTACGAAATGATGGTGACTTGTGTAAAGTATAGTTCAAGTTTAACATTGTAGAAGATAAAGGTTTGTTGGTACATTCAGATTGAGGAATTCCAACTGCAGGATGGTCCACTAATGGAAACAATCAGACCATAAAGACACAGTGAAGTTGAAGATGTTGACGTGACATAATAGAGTATTGAAATAATTAAAGTGCATAGGAACAAAAAAAAGAAGAGAAAACCCCACAACCTTCATTAGTAACTTAAAATATAGGAGAAATTGTATAGAAAAAAGGTGTTAAAAGAAAATAGAGGATGAGATGAAAGAAGGCATTTTGCAGGTTTGTGAAGCTACATTAAATTGCCTTAACTACGACACTTGAATTACTTGTGTTGGTATTTTGAATTCTATATTGTTGTGATAGTGTTTGTGGCTATCAACAGGTATAAAGAAAGTGGAAAACAACCTGGATGAACTTGAATCAATCCACTTTGAGAAGGAATGGAAAATAACATAAAAATATTGAGAAGTGGTGGAGAAAAGTGCTTGTCCCATACTATGGTGATTCATGACAAACGCATAAGATTATGATATAATATCATATAATTTTGTCTGATACAAAAGGGTGCTATTAACAAATAGGAGTGACAATGTAAGTAATTAGATATTTAACTTTTAATGCCATGAATTAAATGACATTAAGGGGAATTGGGAATTCCATGTCATTAGTGGGAGACCTATTGTATTGATGTGATGCTATACTAATGTTTCTGACCTTATTGGGTCCATGTAGATAGTTTTGTTTAGGTGTAGGTCGATGATCCGTTGGACAAAAATAGGAATGGAAATAGGAAGAACTTTTTTAGAATGCATGAAAACATCTTAAAGAAGGAGCATAAAGTAAACATAAGAGTAAATTTTACTCTCGGAACTCAAACATCGCTCAAAATAAAGTGAAGTGAAAGTGCTCTAGTACTGTAGGCATTGTTGTAGAAATGAAAGAGAAATGTAGGAGGAATTTCATTCCTATGTTAAGAAAAGATGGAATTGAGAAAACATCGACGATGATGTAATTAATTTATTGGTATTTGAATTAATAAATAAATTGATTGGAATGGAGAAGAAATATAAATTAATTATTTAATGATTGGGGTTATTACTTTCATATTATTATAATTAACATTATTAGTTAATTAAATTTCAATATAGCTTATCAATATAAATAATAAATATAATTAATTGTCATTCATAAATAATTATTATAATAATCATAATAATAATTAATAATAACTTGTAATTATAATGTCCTCGGAGCTATTATCAACCACATTTACTAATGTGGTTATGCTAAGTATTAAATATCTCATCCTGTTTCACATTTTATGTTATTGTCGGGACCTAGTGAAATGTGTAAACGGATCCCATTTTTATATTGATTTTCTTTGTCATTTCACCTTTTCAACTTGTAAATGTTATTTTTTGGGCTTTGTTTTTCTGTTGGATTTCTTTGTTGGATTCATTTTTTGATGCATTCTTTATTTATAGATTTTATCATTATTATATAATTATTATATATTTTTTTCATTTCATTTTTCAACTCAATGTTACCATTATTTTGTTTTAGCTTTCTTGGTATATCAATTCCTCTTGATGCATTCTCTATCATATGCACTTATCATGCTTCAAGTGCATATTTTATGTATCATGTTCTCGCTAACATCATATTTTGCATGCTATACTATGTATCATATTCACTTTACAACCTCCATACTCTCACTTATTATGCTTTCTTATGCCACACCCTTCCTTTTTCACTCGCGCTTTTCGTCATTTTCTCTTTCTAATTCCATGTCACACCATCATACTTACTAATTTATGGATGCTCATCCATTGGTTATTACATATATAACAATGTGTATTACTACATTACTCTATTCTCTACCTTCTTTACAATAACCTTTTGTAACAATCATTTTTGGTTTCCCCTCTTGTAAATATCTTTATGTACAATTATAAAATAAATGTGAACATTATAAAAAATGATTGGACCAAGAGGGGACATGGATTCAAAGTTTGTGGAGGAGACGTTACACGGGAATTGCTTGGAGAAATTTCTAATATCAAAAGCTTGCATTTAATTTTCCACCTATCTCCCTATTGAAGTGAAGGCAAAGCCAATCCAAGCATTAACTGGCATATGACACCTGAGAAAAAGGATGAACCTATATTTCTCTCAAGGGACATGTTTGTATTTGTCAAAACACAACAAGAAATCGATAAAAGAGTGCAAGGGGGACTGTCACACGGAATGAGTCGAGGTTGCGGACAAGATCGACCTTCCTAGTATCTAAAGATATCTAGTGACAAGAAAGCCAATAAAAAACTATCTTTCTCTAAATATGCAATTAAAAACAAAGGAAAACAAGTGTTTTAGGCCTACCTTGGGTCCAATGCAAGTTTGTGGAAGCCTCGCTCCCTCATTCCAAATGAGCTTCCTTGAAGCGTAAGTCTGCAAACACAAATAAGCAAACAAATTAAATAGCACCTGAAAAACCAATAGTATAAAGCATATTCATCATATGATCAAGGAGATTATGAAACAAACCACATAAGACAATTTGTTGAGAAAAATGAATCTGATTGTATTAATTCAAATGAAAGAAGAACTTTACAACCTGTGCCTTGATGCTGTACAAGCTCCTCCCAGGGTCCGACAAGAAGTCTCCTTTACTTTGACAAGTTTCACTCACTTCCCAATGAAACCAAAAGGTATGTGATCCCTCCTCTCAAGTTTAACTAGGAAGTCTAATTCCATCAACATTTACCCTAAAAAATGTCCAGCTTCTAACCTCTCCAGCAACTGACCCAATGCCTTAATTTATAGTGCAATGGAGGGAAGTTACTAGGTCCTCCTTCAAAGGGATAAAGCCCTACTTCAAAGGGATAGCTCCTCCTATCAAGGGATTAGCTCCTTCTCTTTTGGGATGCATGAACCACCTTGGAGCGAACAATCCATGTCAAAATCCTTCTAGAAACATCTAGAATTAACCCAAAAGTGAGTTTTTAGGATAAACTTGTGCCTTTTTTACTTTTACAGGGGTACGCACCCACCCCTTTACAGACAGAGTGTGCAGGTACGCAGGTAATATGAACAAAGGGCGCAGGTCCGTAGGTAAAAGTAGGAGAAAGTGTGGAACCAGAGTAATATTGATTTTCAATGTCTTTCTCTCATTTGCAAAGCTTGACATGAAGAGCTAAGGTCTGAGACTTGCTTAGGAGGCTACGTGATGATAGACCCATACTGACTGCAATTAATCATGGTGATGATATTTTTGTGTAACACTCTCCACTTTCAATTTTTCTTAGGCACAATTACCAAGGGTGGAACCCATTGGATATCTAAAATTGGATAAATGAAATTCACATTAAGCAACTTTTATATCTTTTTTTTAACAATTTCCCTCATATTAGGATCCATCCTTCTCTTAGGTTATCTCACTAGTTTGGCATTTTCTTGTATATAAATGTGATGCATACATGTATTTTGATAAATTATTTTCACGTCAATATATTCCCATGCAAATGCAGAGGAGTTTTTTGTAGCATCTTTATTAATTGTTTCTTTTGAAATTCTTCCAAGTCATTAATATTTAACAGTGGGCATATACAAACCACTCATTTAATGTCCATTGGTAGACTGTATATTTATTTATTGTTGGCACTATATGTTATCCGTGAGATTCAATCAAGTACATTATCGAACAGGTGGCATATACTACTGCTACCCATTAATGGAGTTATAGCTCGATGCCAATGGACATTAAATGAGTTTGAGTTGGGGTTGTAAATGCCCATCATTGGAATTTCACTGATTTTGGTATGTCATTTATCTACCCATTAGTAGGTTGCATATTTGTTGCCTGAAAATAAGTATCCTGTCAATTGGCATTAAATCAGCAGGTGTTGTATATGCCCATCATTGGATTTTTGCATGTCATTTATCCAATGGTGGGCATATACAACCCGCTCATTTAATGCATTTAATCAAGTACATTATCGAACAGGTGGCGTACACTGCTCCTACCCATTAATGGAGCTATAGCACCATGCCAATCAACATTAAATGAGTTGGGGCTGTATATGTCTATCATTGGATTTTTGTTGATTTTGGTAATGTCAGTTATCTGGCCATTGGTAGGCTGCATATTTGTTGCCTTTGGTATGTCAGCTATCTTCCCAATGGCAAGTTTCACATTTGTTGCCTGAAAATAAGTAGTCTGTAAATTGGCATTAAATGAGCAAGCATTGTATATGCTCGTCATTGGATTTTGGCATGTCAATTATCCAATGACAGTGGGCATATACAACCCACTCATTTAATGCCCATTGGTAAGCTGTTTATTTATTTATTGCCAGCACTATATGCCATTTGTCATATTTCATCAAGTACATTATCGAACAAGTAATCAAATACATTATATTTCTCCTACCCATTAATGAAGTTATAGCTTCATATATACTGTTCTACCATGATACATAATAGATACTCAAATATTTATGTTCATTAGTAGCATACCATTGTTATCAGTTTACATGGTTTTCAATCAAAGCCATTGTTAGAATTCTGTTAAATAATTTTTAGAAAATTTGATTTTATGTTTCTTAAAAATATATTTGTTTTCTCTTATATAAATTAGTTTAACACTCTGAAAAACCGTTGGAAACTTGAATGGTAGAATATTTATAAATACAATTCCAAAATACCCCTCTAAAATTCTAAGAAATTTGATCAGAAAACATGCGGAAAAAGCTTCTAACAGATAGACTATGGATATCAGGTACTCTTACATTCATCCAGCCATGACGGGTTCTGTGAGATCTTACCTACAAAACTGTGACTGTCCGCAAGGACGCAATCTAAGAGGCGTTGTGACAAGATAAGATGTGCACCTAATAGCTCCCTGAAAAATGATTGTCACAGCAGAAAGCTTTGACTGATGCATTAGCCAGATATTTGACTGAGACAGTACCGATGCTTTTTTCTATCACATGGGACCGATCAGAACATTGTTTTCTTTCTTCAAGGGTTTGTTGAGTAAAATCAGAGTTTGACACCTCAAAGTCGACCAGTAGTCAGATCATCATAGCCCTCCTTAACAATGATGGGATAGCGGGCGGGGCAGTTAAATGGTTAATTTCTTGGATAGCATTTTCTTTTAATTCGACAAATGTTAATTAACAATGCAAATCTGCAATCTTGCCATCATCAAATTGGGATTTACAAATTTGAAACGGGTCTGCGTTAAAATTTTATACAAAATATGATTAGTGTATGTATATGGTAAATTCTAGAAATATCAATGCATACATACCTAATGATATAGTTTATATTATTAATATTATTAGATTATTATTATTAAAAAATGAATAATTATATATTATATATATATATATATTATATAATAAATTATCTTAATTACAAATAAAAATACATAAGATTAAATTATTATTATTATTTAATCATTAATTTTAAAATAGTCAAAAAAAGAAAGATTGAGATTTATGTAAAAAAATTTATGCTCCTTTCTATCTCTATAATTAAATATAAAAAAATATCATATAAGCATGATTATGAATAGGGATATGGTAATTAACAACCATTAATATTGACCAATTGTGGAAGAAAGCCTATTTACTAGTTAAAAATCTCGATGGTAAAGTAGAGTGAATCTCCATAATTAAAAATATTGTGACATGTTTTTTTTAAATGTATATATGTTTAACTCATTTATTAATCTTTTTATAATTGATAATAATTATAATTTAGTTAAGTTTTATGTTTTTTTTTAAATATTAGCAATGTGAGATGTATTATGAAGTGTTTTAATATGTACTAATTTTTGGGAGCCATTTAATTTAGGGGTAGTTTAATTAATAGACTAAATTGTTTTTTTGATTGAAATCATGTAGTACAATTTTGAGCAAGATTTTTATTTCTGAATTCATAAATGAATTTAGCACCCTAAACTTTCGAGATTAAACAACTTAAACTAATGATTATTAAAAGTATCTATTGGATTTTGGACAAAAGCAATCATTTCAACTTGTTTAATTTATATAGATTTGTTAGTTAAATTAAAATTTAGAAGCCCTATTTCAAAATAAATATGTTTATCAATATATTTTTTTTGCAAGTTAATTTGTATTACTCCCAAATAGCAAATTACATCATTCCATCCATCACACATCATCACAATACAAGACAATACATTTATTTTGATCTTAGCCTCACAACCGAGGATTCATTATGGATTTTTCCATTTTTATTTTTTTATTATGAACCAATTATTTCGAGTTTTCATGAACATATATAGAGGAGACAATGGTTGCATTTCTTCGAGAAAATTCCATCACTAGGGTTTTTGCAATATTTCATGTTTCCTTATCAATTTTTGAGTAATATGATTCATGGATTGTTTGTGTAAGCTCATTGACAAAACTAAAATCATAGTTGAGTCTCTTTCATTTTTAGTTGAGGGGTGGACCCCCTTAGCAAAGGGATCATATGGCTCTACATATGGTTGAGCTAAGTGTTAAGGAGTTGATGTGACGTTATGAGTCTTCTGTTGCTTCATGTTGTCTTATTTGTGAGCCCAAGAATTCTTAGATCCTTACGTATCTTTTGGTTCTTGCTATCCGCGACTCTTTTTCTTAGCATCCATATAGGGTACTTGAAAAAAATGGAAGGCATTTTGAAGATGACCATACTGTTGACATCTCCTGCAACATAACACATTGTTCTCATAGTCCTCTAGCCACAAAGAAACTTCGACCATCCACTTGAGGAGGTTTTTATCTGGCAACGCTTTGCCAAGATTTATTTGAACACAACTATGATAAAAAGTGAGAGTACCCTTCTCAAGCCTCTCAATGTTTATCTTATTGAAGTGGCCTAGTAAGTTCCCCATATCGGTTAAGATGTCTGGGTGTATCAAATGCATGAGGGTTTCATTAGGGGAGTGATACCATAGTACGTGCATTCATATTGGAGGATATATATTGAAGAAAAAATGACATAATATATTGATCATATAATAGGGGGTAAAGAGTTTTTATATTGGCATGTATACAAAATGGAGCTCAAATTTAATGAAAAATTATAAACAGGTATAAAAAATGTTAGTGAAAAAATCGATACCTACTCTATCTAATGAAAGTAGGAGTTTTTTAAATTGAGAAGGTGTATTGGGTTCATATTGATAGGGGGTTAAATAATGTGAATTTCAGAGGTATTTTCCAATATGTAGTTAAATTAAGGGTATTGTTTAGTATGCCACGAACTCACGTGACATGTCAGTTGTTCATTGAGTGAAACCCTCCTTATCAAATGAATGAGCAGGTTAGAAAGCCTTAGCCAAATCGGAGTGGCCAGAGTTGTCATAGAAAGAGGATTAAAATAAGGAAATCATGGTTGTAATGAGAGACAAGATCAGCCCCAAAACCAAGGTCCCTAATCAAATACCTTATGGCGGTCCTCCACATTTTTGAAAGGTACTCCAAAGAACCCTTTCGACCAAAAATACATATGTGTATTTAGGTACTAGTTCTAATGTACCCATTCCCAAAGCACATATGTTGATCACCATAATCCATTAAAATGACAAATAATCACTAGCCATGTATAATCTACATAAGCCATGTTTGATACAAGCTTATCCACTTCAAGAGATAGAATGTTGACTGCCTAATCCACAATGAATGTTGGTCTTGAGAGATCTTTGGGGTTCAAGGGTGAAAGCCTTGGCTTTACAACATCCTTCAAATATTTGAACTGGGAGGAGGAGGATGCACCCCAGCCTTTGAATTAACTATTTAATCTTAAGACTAAGTAGATTGAGGCATCCTTGGCTATGTCGTATTCATTAAACCAATTTCATTCTTGAATATGCCTACCTCTATGTATGAACAACATACAACGAGAGGGAATTAATATCTGATCCGAAATTCTGGCTACAAGTGAAGAGAGATGATATGTGGCTTTGACCTGCATATAGAAAGAAACCCCTAAGAGTGGCCTCACAAATACCGTAAATTTCCCAAGATCTAGGGTGATGGCCTTAGCTCGGATGTAGGAAGAACCCTGAGATGAAATAAATGTGTCAGGTTGCTTCAAATCTTCCATTATAAGCAAATTTTCCTCATTAATGAGATTGTTTAAGGCATCCTCTAACTGAACCTTAGCCAACTTCTCCATGACGTTCTTATTAAGCATAAATGAAGATCCCATCTCCCACAAAGGTTTTTAACCCTTCATCACTAGTGGTGCAAACCTGTCAATAATGCCAACAATTCCCTCTGAAATTGCAGATCCCACAACATAAGGTCACAGTCTAGGGCAACAAGCATTTTCTTAACCTCATGATTTGTAGAATTAGGGTTTTGAAAGACTATAAACCTGTCCAACATGAGAACCCTAAAGAACATTAACAAGTAGTGTTGTGTGTGAATTGTAGAAGCCAAAATTACCGCCATTAGAGACAAGGGTTTGAAATTTAATTTCCCCTCTAACTGATATTCTTGATACGGGGAGTTGTTGTGAGAAACAGAATAGGAATTGTAAATGTCCATAGTGTCATCAGCAAATATAAAACCAAAGAAGATTTTGATGGCACGATCAGATTGGTCATTAATCCTCACATAAAAATCATATATGTTACAAAGCGCCATGAAATACAACCAATTCACCATAGAAAAACCAAATATGTTTATCAATAACCTAACATGTGATTTTGTGCAATATTATCATCTTAACTTTAGATATCACTCCACTAAATTTAAAAATGTCTTAATGTCACATAATTTTATTATGGTTTACTAAGTTTAAATTTTTTTGACGTTTTCCCACATCAATTTTAAAAATTATTTATGTAGAAATTAGTTCTATTATATCCCATAAAATTTTAGAAATCTCACAACTTTAATAAAATTTTAGTCATATATATATATATATATATTATATATATATATATATTATAATATATTATATATATATATATATATATATATTTGTATATCAAAATCCATTTTACTTTTTATACTTAAACTCAATTTGTATATCAAAATACAACATACCTTTCAAGATTCCAATGTCATTCATTTTAATATAGGATCTATGTTAAAGTTCCCATGCTTCTAGCCAACTCATCCTCTTTATTAGTCCCTGCCTCCAGCATGGCAGGGACTATAGTGTTTGATCGAGCGTTGACCAGGTATTAGTTCTTCTGTTGACTGTAAATTTTCAGTGTTTAAGCAATTTTAAACAAAGTTTATTGCTGCTGATTTGGCTCCAAAAAATTTTAACCAAACTTTCGATGTCACCCTCTTATTGCAAGCGCCTCTTGCCTCGATGTGATTTTTGTGAGGGCAAGTTATTTTATCCTAATTTTTTTCTTGCCTCCATGTGATTTTAGTGAGTGAAAGTTATTTTATCCTAAGTGTTTTAAAACAAGGGCCAATCAAGTTATTTTATGCAAAGTAATAAGGTTCTGAGAAGTTATTTTATGCAAAGTTTTTGTAACTTATCTAGCTTACACTTGTTTACACTTGTCACTGTTGTGTTCTGACATGACTGTTCAGAGCAGTGAACTGCATGACCAGATAGGTGGTGACCGTCTGTGAGTCTTTTTGCATTTAGTCACATTGATAGAGGCATCTTCGTGTGGCTTACAACAGATTGTATACAGTCAGTTCAATTCAATTCGCATCAGAGCCAGGCAGTTCAATTTGCATCAGAGCACAGTTGTTTCAATTCAATTCACATCAGAGCCAGCCGGTTCAATTCGTAGAAGAAAAGCAGAGAAAGACAAGAGCATAATTGCACTTCTTCTTTGATCCACTATTTCATCGAACACTTCTTTAGTTAATTTGCACTTTTTCATCGATCCACAGCTTCACCCAACACCTATCTTATACGGTTAATCTGTGCCTGGAGGTACAATTTCAAAATTCAGTTAAACAAGTTATAAAAATGATTATAGTAGCTTGTTTTTGTTATGCTTCTTCAAAAAACAATTTTGAATTTCAAAATTTAGTTAAACTGTAATTTCTTAATTACTTAATTCAAATGGACTTACCAAAATGAAGTATGGCAATAGGAGTAAGTCTTAAGAGACTTATGGAAACCTCTTACTCAGAACGGAATACCAAATATGTAAAGTCTGCCTCAGTTGTCCCTGGCAAAGACTGAACTAAGGGTTCTCTCTTGATAATTACCTCATGCCTTGCTTGGGCAGGGTTTTTCATTCTCCAGGTGGTTACCATGTTCATGCATAGTTACAAATGTCTTCATGGTTCTATTCAAATATAGAAATTCAAATAAGACTAATCCATTGCTTGAATTGCATATCATTTCATGGCCTTGTATTCAGGGCATGCTGCATATAAAACCCTTCTAATCCATTGTTGCATATACTACAATATGGAGACTCTAGGCCTAGGTTTACATCCTTCACCTTTTTAGGAAATTTCTCTTTCTTTTGTACTACATGAAAGTTTTATTTTAACAAAAAATAGTAGTTCCCTTTCTAATCCATTGATTTAGTTGTATGTAATTGCATCTCGCTATTTGACATTTGAAGCACTCCCTAGTTCTTTTAGTTAGAAACTGGATATTTTCCTATTTTTGCCTTGTTTATATGTCGCCATTGTCATCAACATAGGATCATAAATGATTTGACTACCAAGTATAATCTTATATTGGTTTCTAAATTTTAAAAGTGTATAATACAAATTGAAATTGGGAATAGAAGTATTGTAATGTAAAACAATAAAATGAAACAATAATTGACAACAACTATTGAACTGAGGGAAAATAAGACTACGCTTACATGGTTCATCAGATGCAACTTTTGATGATGTACATGGACCATATTTAGACACTCTTCTTCTTTTTTGCATGGCAGAGTCTCCTAGTGTGATGACAAGGCCATCAGTTCACTGATTTCCATGTGCAGGCTTTTGTTGCAAAGAAATATCTAGCTCAGCTTTCACTTACCACCTTAATCTGCTTTCTGGGAACCTTGCAGTCGCCTGCATTGACTCTTGTTATTGAACACAAGCCTTCTGTATAGGCTATAGTATGGGACATGAACCTTCTAACTACTGTTTACTCTGTATGTCTTCCATCTGCATGTGAACTAAGTAGTTTCATGATTTGATTTACAGACAAATGCAAGATTTCTGGAATACTAGTAATTTGATTGCAAAGTTACCATAAGCAGGGAGTTGTCGCCTTTGGAATTGCATATTATGTACAAGGTCTGTGAATGGAATTAAAAGAACCCATATTTGCCACAAAATTTAGTCCACTTATGATGATAATAGTGGCAGTCATGGGCTCCATTATTCTTGCTGAGACCATCTTCTTGGGGAGATGAACTGCCACACTGATAATTAGAGTATAGATTCAGGAAACTAATTATTTATTGGATGCATGAATATGGCCATGTAAGTAATATTGATTTATAACCTTCTTATGCAGTGTGTTAGAAGCAATTCTAATTTTCGTTAGCTATCTCCTAGACTTGGGTAAACCCGGCACATCGATTTCTCCATTTCACATTGATAGGGCTTGCTCGATTGATAGGGCTCGGTCGGAAGAAGCTATGCTGCTATGGGAAGAAATGCTGCTAATTCTGTCTTTAAATTCCCTATCGGTCTTTAGTCGACTAAACCAATCTGCATAACAGTCGGTTTAGAAACCCATGCCCTCTTCCCTCTTCAGCAGCCCCTGGGCACAAACCTGACATAGAAGAACTGTTGAGTATCGCTCAGAACGCTTCTTAGTCTCGCCATGGTAGGGGATACCTTCAAATAGGTACCCGAGGGATGAGGACATTAGGTATGATGAATTGACTAACAAAAGTAGGGATGGGATGCGAGGGAACGATTCGATCTCATCTAATTTCTTGACACATTGGACATGCAAAAGAGACAGAGGTAAAGACGTTGGGTATGCAAGAAGGACGAGAGGCAGGCAGGTGGTAAAATTGTGGGCCCATGGGATTTGACGTGTTTGAAATATATTTTTGTATTATACATTTTTTTTGCATGTGTTACAAGTGTCTTTTTTATTACTAGGTCGGAGAGAAATATCCAAGCAAGGATGGGAAGTTCAAGAGCCAAGGATGTGCATGTACTCATTGCCTCCCTTCGATCTGTATATTCTGCAACTCCCACCAAACATAAGGTAATACCAACTTATTTTATTTAGGTTTTTCCCAATATCCTTTGTGAATTCTAAGAAAAATAGGGTGGAGCGCTATGTGCGTTAACAATAGCCCTTGTCATATGACAGATGAAAGTCTAATCTCGTGCACTATTATTGATATGACATTGAAACAGGTACTGCAGATTATTGATCTGTATGTGGTTTACGCCATTTCCACGGCAGTTGTGGAGGTGACACCCTCTGCTTCTATCGTGCTATTAAATTTTGTTATGCCTCTTGATTTTTTATATTGAAAGAAAATATGCAATGGGTAGCCCTTAAGATAGTCTATCACTTTATAGCAAAAATATGTTTAAGAGATTTTCTGGATTTATGGAATTTCTGTAGAAGTGGGGATTTTGTTGTTTCCATGTTATCAAGATGTTAGACATTTTCTGTGAAATCAATTGTTTGATATACCAGCGGACATTGTTTACAAAATTCATTTGTGTTTATATTCTAAAGGAGTAGTAGCTATCAATGAGCTATTTTTCCGGCTTTCCCCTTGGAATAATTAACAGCTATACAATTATTAGATTGCCTCAGGGATGATATTTATGGATCAACATTTTATGCAATCACCTGGATCAGGAAAGAAAATTAGCTAGCATATTTGCAATACCTGCTCAACTTGAATAGAGTAAAGGCAACTTCCAATTCAACCTTGTGAAACATTTCATTGTTACAAGTTTGTCAGAGTTTCTCACTTTCTCTAATTATTATTACAGCTTCCCAAGACAGCGTGTTGAACTTGATGCCATGTAATATTATGTTTTCGAAGTGCTTGTTAACAATGTAATATTATGGACTCTCATGAAGACCGCCTGTTGCAGTAAGGAAAATAGAATTTCTCCAAAGTTATAGTTAACAATGTTCTCCATGAAATGGCAATCTATATCGAACAAAAAGAGGAGAACACTGTCTTTAAAGATGAATTCTCATGAACTCAGATGCCCAAGACTGATTAGTCTAATCCTGACTGAAAGTGTAAAATTGGAACATGTTAAAATTATTGGCAAAGTCATTGTGGCAACTGAAAGAACTAGAGTTTCTCAACCCCGGCAGGGACTACCGCTATGATTGTGGCTCCCTTGTTAGATAAAGAATGTGAAATGCCTTCCGAAACTACAAACCCAACAGTTTCAATTTACGATGGTTTATCGCAAAATAAAAAGTCTTATGTATTTTCATTTCCCATTAATGCCTTTTATTAGAAAAAAGCGTTATTAAACAACCATTATGACACATAATAAGGCATTATTCCATAGCCATTACGCCACAATAGAGTTATATAAATAATAATTTAATGGTCTGTATGTACCTTAACATCTTTAAACTATTTAATATTTTTAAGAATTAAAGTAATATATTATATATATATATATATATATATATATATATATATATATATATTATATATATATATATTAAATATAAAAATATTTTTTAACATATATTAAATTAAAATAAATAATTATTTATTAATATTTTGATAATCAAAGGGGTCGTAGAGGAGAAGGGGTTATCTTTAATCATGTAGGAAAATAAACTATCAAGTACTCTTGTTGCTTGAGATAAGGACCAATAATTAAGCTAAAATGTAGGGCCACTTGTTTGGATTAAACTTCGAAAGAGATATGGATATCCTTAATATCATAATCATGGGGACTCTCTCCTTACAATACAGTATTTGTGCAAAGGCTCCTTCCCTAAAGAAAATCATCTCAAACTTCTTTTTCAAAGAATTACTTGTGCCCTGGATTACCTCCGTGCTAAGTCCTTCTTTCAAATTCTTAAATGACATAACTTAGAAGCTAATACACAAGTTAATCTTGTTTGCCTTCATCCCATGATACCCCCCCCTTATTTATAATACACATGATTTGGATCCTACTTTAAGCTTCCCCATTCCATGTTGTGATCTAAATATGTGTCCATGATAAAAAAATCATGGCAATTAATGCAAGGTATCATGGATTTTAGTAACGACATGACCCATTTCTCCTAAGGTTTTACCACACATTACTTTTAGTGAGGACATGGACCATGCAATGGAATTTCTCCTAAGGTTTTCACACACATTACTTTTAGCGAGGACATGGCCCATGCGATGGAATTTCTCCCAAGGTTTTCACATGCATTAAGATTCAAGATTAGGTGAAATACTTAGTATCAATTTGACCTCGAACTTTTCTCATTGATGGTTTCAAGAATGGGTTCCATTATGAAGTTTAATGGCGACCCAATTGACAACACATGTGGGATTTCTAGTTTTCGAGTTAATTTAATGGCCTCCATTTGCTCCTATCTTCAGATTTATCCTTTGCCTCATCATTGTGAGCTTTTACACAACTGTATTCAATGGTGCCCGTCATTGGATCATCTAAGACGAGCAAAATTTTTTAAGACTTTCTACGGGAATTAGCTTCTTGGCTCAGCTAACATCATTTCCAAATTCATAACGGCTTGGTATAGTGCCAGTTGGTGCAATTTCTAGATTCAATAGCTCACCTATGCATGCCCTTCCTCTCAGTGAGTTCACGAGGGCATAACTAGTATTATTTTGGCATATGACTACTCCACTTGCCAACACGTTTATGTTTTCTGGTGCTCTTCCTTACAGGTTAGCCTTCCTCTATTGTGTGCTCCTATTCTCAGGTATCCCCTTTCCCTCTGTGTGGAATTCTCTGTTATTTCAACTCTGAGTTGCTCTATGTTGCTCCACATACGTAATTGGGAGTCTTCCTTGCTCCTTAGTCCCTTCGACCTGGGTGCTCTTGCCTTAGCGAATTATCGTGTTGGCCCTGTCTCTCCCTATGGAAAGTGGCCGCACTCCTTCAACCTTCTTTACGTAACTATTTTGTAGTTGAAATTTGTCTGTCTTTGGTCTATGGTTATCCCAATTACTTTCCCTAACAACTCTCCCACTGACCTTCTGAATCATCAGTTCCCTGTTCTTGCTAACACTTGGTCCCCTTCCTCCTGTAATCAAACAATGTCGACAAAGAAGGTTAAATTTGTTGCAATAGGTGGTAATAACATATGTAGACAATGCACTCAACAACTAGAAGCTCATTAGTTGGAACACATGTATATTAATTGGAAACTTCATCAGCAAATGACAACTTCCATTTCCCTCATCGATGAGATTTAGACCCTTAAAGTTAAATTAACTCGTGAGGAAGATGAAATCGATGCTCTTTGTGAGTAGTTGGAAGAACTAAAGTGGTAGGTCACAGTCAATGAAAAGAAGAACCTAGACAACAATGCATCTAGGCGACCTATTGGAAACCTGCTGCTAAACCTTAATTGACCTCTGAAGTTGCTCTAGATGATGTTCTTTCTCCTCCTTTCTAGTGCTCGTATTGTAAATGTGTTTTATTTCTTAAACAATTTTACAAAGTCTATGTATATCGGTCACTTATAATAGTTAGTGTCTAATATAAATCCTTCCTACAAAATCCTTCTCCCAAAACAATTAATATATTTAATTTCCCATATAATTATTGTGTCTAGAGATAAATTTTAATGAAATTCAAATTTTTACTCATCTTTATTAATATATTAAAATATCTTAAATTACTATATACTATTTTAAGAATATTAAATTAAAATAAGTATAATTTCAAAATTGCCCAATCTATCATTTGTTTCCAGAATGACCACATTGGCAAAACGGTCATCATGATTCTTAGTGCCATGGTCTAAAAAGACTAATTCTAAGATCATTGGCAAAGTGAGTACTCATGTTATATGTTTAAGTAATATTTTATCATATGTTAAAATGCTTAAACTCGAATGATTAAAACCCAGGAATAGTAGCATTGAACTGCTTCACAATTTGCGAGTTCACAGTGGTCTTATAATAAAATCTATGTCTACCATCAGCTCAAAGTGCCTGATTTAGATTCTTCCATGGATGCGCATTTTCACACATATTTATAAGAAATTAATAAAATAAACCACAAGCCCTATGGTGGTGAATGACAGAAGCCATGAAAATTTATTGCCAAGTCCAACATAACGTGTGTAAGGGACACCGTTTTACTTTTGAAGCAACGTCAGACCTACTGAAATAAACAAAAAGTTTATAATTTTTTAAGCTGGATGACAGGCATGCTTTTAAAGATTTCAAAGCCTCCCAGCCCGTGATTGACCATGGAAGCATCTGCATGTGAAATAATGAAGAAAAGCTATCAAGTTTCGATATTGATTGACCATGAAAACATATAAATGTAAAATAATAAGAAAAAGGCATCAGATTCTGGTGATTAATTATTGCAGCATGGAAGTAACGTGCAATTTAATGATGAAGAGATTGTAAATTCATTTTGTTTGGTATCTTTAGTCATCAATAAATTTTATTTTGATTGTACGAAATTTTTTAGGTTTTGCAAGTCTGGAAAAAGTGTTTTTGGTACGAATGACTAAGAACATGTCCACGCAGAGTAACTCTGCAGATGGCTTCAAAGAATAAGTGAGGTCAGAATTAGTGAGCACATGTCCACAGAACCCTTCGTAATAAAGATGGTTATTGTTTATGTTCTTGTCCAATACCGGAAACGGCCAATGCTGTTAATATAAATAGAATTCAAAATCCAGTGCAGTTTGTGGGTGGTTTTATTTATATCAGCGTCATATTATTTTATTATGAAAGTAAAGATAATTTAGTTGATTGGGTTTAGTTTGGGTGGTTTATGGTATTATTTGTTCTTTGGTTTAATTTTCTGCATATTATATGTTCGGTAGTTATTCTATCCCTACATATGAAATATTGGGTTTATAATGAAAAGTCTCTCTGGTTTATGAAACATTTTTATTGGTCATATAAATTATAAATATATTTTCATAAATAAAAATTAATTGTAGATATATATTTTTATATAAAAAAAATAATATATTTTCGTTAAAAAATACATTAAATTTATAAATTTAAATTTATTATTATTATTTAATTTTATTACATATAAATTATGAAGATATTTTTCATAATTAAAAAATTAATAGTAGATATATATTTCTCCTATAAAATATAAATATTTTTTATTAAAAAAATAGACTAAATTTATAAATTTAAATTTATTATTATTATTATTTAATTTTATTACAAGTTTTTGGTAACTCCTACATGATAAGTAAATAACATGTCTCCAACTTGATTTAGTTTATGAAATCCAACTTCTTAACCAGAAGAGCTTCCAATTCTAGAATGAAAACATTACAAGGTTTTGGTGAGCCATTGGGTAGACAAGAAATTAAAATGTGTAGTTATATTGTTTTTTATAACTTTTTAATGGTGGGTGGATAATTCAATGTTTTTTTTGTTAAGTAATGTGAGTCTTGAGATGACTAGCACCCCTAATTTGTAGGTTACCTAGCCACAATCTAGACGTATCTAAGCCATCAAAATCATCTTGGATTGCACTTCACCTAGGCCACAAAAACCCTTACCATGACTTAAGTAATAAATACACAATTTTAAACTAAAATATATGACATTATTTTCTTAAAAAAATAGTTTAGTTTTTGTGACTTTCTTCATAATTCACCATTTTTGAGAATTGATTCTTCAAACAAATCCATTATCCAATGACTGACATAATTTGTTGCTAGGAGGAATGGGGAGACTTCAATATTTACATGAGAAATGTGGATATAACGTTAGCAAGTCTTTTTTTTTTCACACGGTGGGAAAACCTATCATAACTTAGCTTTTTTTCATAGGGTGGGAAAACCTATCATAACTCAGTTTTCAAACCAGCAGTGACGACAACCGTCTCTAGCTCCTATCCGCTAATGTAGGCTAACTCATCACTGTTATTTAAGGAAAACCATGCCACCTGGAATAACACGCTGGTGATCTGTAAGGGGGAAGGGTTTCCCTTGTGCGAGATGCCTCTAGATCTTGGACTATTAACTTATTTCCTTATGTTCAAGGAAGCTGAGCTCTTAGCCAAACAGAAATAATTTTAGGGCATACTCCAAACTCAAAAAAATAACAAATCTTACAAATACATATAAAAAAAATTGTATGATTTTTTATTTGTTTTTTAATATTAAAACGTGATTTTACAATTATGAAATAATGTTTAGATATTGGTATTTTTTTTAAACCTAATAATGATAAGAATGGTTGAATAATGTAAAAACAAAAAGAAAAATAATGAGAAAATATCACATGTGAAGTTTGAAATATGAATTCAAAATATTTTTATTTATGATATTTTATTAGATTTTGTTTTTTTTTTTTAATATTTATGATAAGATTTGCTAAAAATTTGATATACATTTGTTAGAATCCTAAAATCTACTCCTCAACTCTTTGTAATCTGAGTGCTCCAGTCAAAAAAGCATTTCAATGTAACAAAAAAATAGTTTCACCGAAAAACAATCCAAATTCACCCACCTGATTTTCTTAATGGATGATCGTTGAGAATGATATTCATAATTCTGAGTATTCGTGAGATGATGTTTGCCCAACCGAAAAGTATGATGCCTTTTGACCGTATTCACCAAGAATTTTGACGGCCTTCACTGCTCCGGAATAAAGAAAGAACGTTGAGGTGACATAACTGTATTTTTATATTTCATCGTTTTGTGCCTAGAAGATGCGAATCTCCCCACCTCCATAAAAGCTCATCGATCTGTTCCTGCAAATTGCGAATTCCTCCACATCACCAAGTGCCCACTGCTTGCGATTGAATTGACCAACATGCAAACTTTTATTGGTACCGATGTTCGTCTTGCCTTTCTCTTTTTGCTACGAGCCACTAACTCATAATATAAAACTACTGTTGATATGGAAAAGTATAAACTATATTTAATAGTTAGGCAAGTCAGTAATTTATGTTCTAATAAAATATTAGATAACTCATAATATAAAACTACTGTTGATATGGAAAGTATAAACTATATTTAATAGTTAGGCAAGTTAGTAATTTATGTTCTAATAAAATATTAGATATCAGGCAGGTGGGTGAGGTACTACTCTTAAAACCTTATCACAAATAATTAAACATGTCTACCAATATCCTTAAATTAAAAGATGATGCAGGTCAAATATCTTCTCTTCAATGTTCAAGATGAATATTTTTCCACTGGTCAACATTACACACTCACTTTATAGGGAGGTATGATATCTAAAGCACAATGCGACCAAATATCTATTTAAACTTTTATAAATTTGACCTCTAATTAGGTATGATATCTAAAGCACAATGGGACCAAATATCTATTTAAACTTTTATAAATTTTACCTCTAATTAAATTGTATATTGACCTTGGACAGTTTCTAGGTTGACAGCACGCTGGACTACCTCTGAATATAACTAATTTACTTAAACAGTATGTTTACTTTTTCTTGAATTGGGCACATATTTATGATATAGACCTAACGTGCTTAATTTATTATGTAATTTAAAAAATATAAAAGTATATTAAATATAGTTCTGAGAAGTTGTTAGTAAGAAGAAATGAGAAATAAGTTATAGATAATGGTTATTTTTATTTTTTTTTAAACATTTTCAAATATAAAAAAGGTAGAAAAGGTAATAAGGTGTGTGTGGATTTTTTGTTGTTTTTTATTGATTTGGTTTATATTGTATTTACATTAAATTTATGTTTCTCCACAAAATGGAGGGAAATGAAATATTCATATCATGTAAGGAGATGCAAGTTTTTACTTGGATTTTCTTTGAGAAGAATTTTTTTGGTGTTTTTTTTATTGATTTTGTTGATATTGTATTAGCATTGATTTCATATTTTTCTACAAAATGAAAAAGAATGAAATATTTATCTCATGTAAGGAAATCCAAATTTTAGTTGAAAATTACTATATTTTTTTGGCGATGCGAATCTCCCCACCTCCACAGCAGCTCATCGATCTGTTCCTGCAAATTGCGAATTCCTCCGCATCACCAACCGCCAACTGGTTGCGATTGAATTGACCAACCTTATGATTCTCTACATGCAAACTTATCTTGCCTTTCCCTTTTGCTACAATCCACTAACTCATAATATAAAACTGTTGATATGGAAAGTATATTTAATAGTTAGGCAAGTCAGTAATTTATGATCTAATAAAATATTAGATATCAGGCACGTTCATGAGGTACTACTCTTAAAACCTTATCACAAATAATTAAACATGTCTGCCAGTATCCCTTAAATTAAATAGCTTAATTAAGAAAATGATGCAGGTCAAATATCTTCTCTTCACATTTCTGCCAATATTCCTTAAATTAAAAAGCTTAATTAAAAAAATGATGCAGGTCAAATATCTTATCTTCAATGTTCAAAAATGTTCAAGATAGAATATTTTGGAGTTCTCTATAATGCGATTTTTTGGAGATTCCGGTGACGGAATTCGGCCGAAGAAATTGAGGTTAAATCTTGATTTGTTGCAGTTAAAATGGTTTTTTCACTGCATATTTGGATTCAGCACCCTGAAAAACCCCTGGGAAGCTTTGATTGTGCAGAAACTAGCTATCAAACTTGTGATTCCAATAAATTGCTGCCGGATTTTGATAGGAAAACCCACCGAAAAAGCTTTCAAAAAATCGCATTATAAACAACTGCGAATATTTTTTCCACTAGTCAACACTAGTATGCTATCTAAATCACAATTGGACCAAATATCTATTTAAACGTTTATAACTTTTAACTATAATTAAATTGTATATTGACCTTGGAAAGTTTCTAGGTTGACACACGCTGGACCACCTCTGAATATAATTAATTTACCTAAACAGCATGTTTACTTTTTCTTGAATTGGGCACATATTTATGATATAAACCTGACGTGATTAATTTATTATGTAATTTAAAAAATATAAAAGTATATTAAATATAGTTGTGAGAGATTGTTAGTAAGAAGAAATAAAAGAAGTTATAAATAATGATTATATATATATATATATATATAAAAGAAAGGTGAAAAATGAGAAAAAGTAAAAAGTTAGTTTTTGGTGTTCTTTTAAATTGATTTTGTTTGATTTTGTTTATATTGTATTTATATTGATTTTATGTTTTTTATAAAATGGAGGGGAATGAAATATTTATATCATGTAAGGAGATTTAAGTTTTAATTGAAAATTACGGAATGTTTTTTTATTTATATGAGATTAATAAAATTATTTTACATTTGTGGGGATAATAATGATGAAGTATGCATTAGTGCCAGCCTACTTAAGTTACTATCTTTTGTTAGAAACTAAATAGGTTAGTACATATTGGGGACCTTTATTTTTTATGGTTAGTTCAATAAAGAGACCTTGTACTAATGAGTAGAATCACAAGGATGCTTGACTAAGTCCTACATATTATAGTTTTAATGAGCTCTAGAGTTGTGATGTCTTTCACTGTGCTAAGAAAGTAGGTTTATAAAGGTGATAGCAAGTTACTTTGACTCCATGCCTACTCTACCACACAATCAAATAAGAGATTTTGCATTTAAAGTTATACAAATTATGGTGAGAGAACTACATTTTACCTTAGTATTTCTCATCTCATAACGATACTTGATGTGACTATGACCATTTCCTCCTACACTTCAACTTTCTCTCTCAAATTATCTTTCATCTATTGTCCCTTCGTACACTTCACAATGTTTGGAAATCTTTCGATCAACCCAGAGGAACTAGTTCTCAACATTTACCTTCATCTCCAATATCAAACATATCAAAATGTCAACACATCGAGATATTAAGAATCCATGCACCTCATAAATTTCCCCTAGTACATTTATGTCTTAGGATAGATGGAATGTCAAATAATGAATACTTACTTACCTCAATTATTGTCATCCGCTATTGGGTTTCGACATATCATAATTTTGGTATTTAAACACACTAGTGGAACATTTTACAAATCACTTGATATGAGTTTTTCTGGTAAAAAAATGATTTCACATCTTGATAGACAAATAATTTTCCCATCAACTAAATTTTCTTCCCTGGGATATCGATGTATCAGGGATCAAGGATTTCTGAATATGATACTCTTAACAAAGTCTCATCATGTTTGATATGTGTAACCATGCTGATGGAACTCTAAAATGCTGAGAGATTGACATACAGATGGTTAGGTGTTTGGGTATCGATTGATCAAGGTCTCAGAGTTTTGGTATTTAACTAGGAAAAACACCTTTTAATTACAACACCTAATATGTTTATATGTCATGACATAAACATAAACATTATGTCATTTCAGGAGTAGGGTGTTGAGATATTGGATTTTTAGAATTCAAACTTAAAAAAGGATTACAGGTGATCTAGCTTGAGATGGGAACCTTGCTTTAGAACCTTACAACACTGGGAGAGATTTGTCTAGACAACAGCTCTTCATAGTTTTCTCCTTCGACTAAGTTGTTTGACTTGACCTCGATATTACATAATAACACATAAATAGTCAGAAATCGACCTATAGAGAAATAAATACACATGTGAATATGAGATGGGAGATGTCTAATCCTACAATATTTGAACACACAAAGAACAAAGGATTGTGCTCATAAGTGTACTTTGTATTAACATAGAGAATAAAATCAATTAGAGAGGGATATACACTACCTAGAGGAATAAACGCGGTATCTCATTATAACAAAAACAATTCTACAATTTTTTTTTGAAATATCTACATGCCTCTAATTTCTACTCCTCTCCCTTTTTGGGCTAAATTCATTACTTCATCTTAGCCACTCTCTTGGGTTGATTTCACATAGTTTGGGTCCTCCTTTGTCATGGACACACACTTTAAAACATGACTAAAGGCTTTCCTAAATACTTGGAAGATGAAACTTCTAGATTTCAACTATTCCTAACAACCCCATAAGTTCTACAACTAATTACTAAAGTGATTCTTTACTCAAACCTCTTATGGATCAAATATATCTTCTAAATGATATTTATATTCATATGTGAATCTTATCCTCCTACAAAGACTTTTCCTTCTATGGAGCTCTTAGCTTACAATCTTAGTTATCAAACCAACCTTTAATAAATAGTTTTCAAAGAAAATTTCTCAATCTTATCCTCCAATCTAAATTAAGGGACCCCACTCCCTTTGGTAAAGGTTTGTTTGACCTTCTAGAGGTGAAGAGTTTACTGCAAGGATATGCACTTGCATTATCACTTCAAAAGTTGCATTCAAATAGAAATTTCCATTGTTAGTTGGTAGATGCTCCATTTGAAGCTATTTACCATGCTCAGATTATATTAAGGTAAGTTTCTTTCCAATGTTTTTATGTCAATTATATGTACATGTAACATATTTTTATTTTTTTTAATTTATTTCAAAAGTTGCTCAACATATGGGTATGGACTTGCATATAACATTTCCTTAGTTGGTTTATGTAATTTATGTTAATAACTTGGTAATATGATGATTTGATTAAGATTTGGAAGAAATGGAAAAATATGAGACATAGAAATTATACCTCAATCTTAAGGGAATGAAGAGAATGTTAGAAAGGGGAAATGCATCAGGGATTGTATACATGCACTATTAATAAGGTCTTGGTTGTTGTGGATGTTTAAGAGATCATTTTAAGGTTACTAGTATATTTTAATCAAAGGATAAATTGAGACATAAATTATACTTCATTTTTCAAACAATGAAGTTGAGCATATCAAAGAGTGGGGATAAAGTGGGAAAATGCATAAAAGTTCATCTAATTTTAAGGTGAGTCTAGTGAAGAGGAACTTGGAAAGAGAACAAAGTTTAGAAGAAGGTGGGGTTGAAACTTGGAGGAAAAAAATACTCAAAGCAAGGGACTTCTTGGATATCATATTACTACATTAGTTTCACTCACAAAAGGAAAACAAGTATATCCATTAGATTCCGTTATGCAATGCTTGTAGAATTTGTCTAGTTTTTGTGTCCATCTCATGGATACCAACCAGATGGATCATTAATGGATTTAAATAGAAATTGTAGTTAGAGCTTTCATCACCAAAATATAGGGCTTCAGCCCCCAAGTTTGCAAGATCTCTTTAGGGAATTAGATAAAGGACATATTACCTTCTTTTTCATCCTTTGGTGCCCCTTACCAAGTTTTGTGGATGCTCATTGTCATCATAATTTTATTAGAATTTTATTTGCTAACCTTTGAATCTATCACGCTCTAAGATCTTAGGAACCTTGAGGCACACCTTAAACAACAGTTTATAAAACAAAACAATTTGATTGGTTACCTATCTCAGATTCAATCACAAGTAACTAGGACATCAACCAAGAAACCTTTACTACCTTCAAGGGACTAAGTGCCTATCCCTAACATAAATTAACTTTAAATAATGAATCTAGTGTTTCACACTTGTACAAAAATATCCAACCCCATCTTTTACAATAAACTAATTTTTGCATAACAAGCTATAATACCATGATTATTTTTTGAAAATTTTCCCAACCTGAAATTTTCTCCACTTCAATGAGGTCACATTTCATCGCATATAACTTTTGTCATTATTGTTGAACTAAAATATTTTTAAAGACCATTGGAAATACATCAAAGCTATCTAGTAGTCCCTCCATAACTTTTACTACCTAGTTCACAGTACGTCTTCGAGATGGATCCTTCATGAGACAATAGAGATTGAGGTTGATTACATTTATAGCCTTCTTTCACTAATCATCTCTTAGATAAGAATTTTAAAAATCCATGACATTCTTTGTCCCCATACAATGAATATTCTCATGGAGAAAATAATACTTTGAATATGGTGTTTCAATGCATTTTATGATTTTCAAAATCTCTAACATAAAGACTTCAAAACTATATATATTTTCACTTCATCATCCGCTTACCCTATTCTATTCACCCAATTGTTGCTACAATTTCATCCAAATTCTATCCTTCTGAAATCGTTAAGCCTTTGCAGTTCAAATTTAGAGAGTTTGATAGTGAATATTTCATCTAGAGGTATGTTTCTTACATAATGTTTTACACTAAGAACTCCCCTACATTACAAGAGATGATAGGCTATACATTTGGCTAATTCTAGGTCGATCCTTCTTCTCATGACCTAAGATATATCATGGCTTTGATGGGTTGGTTCTCTCATTTTAATAAAAAGTCCTTTGTCTAGGAATACATGACTATATAATCATATGCTAGTAAATATTTTGAAAGATCAATGTAAACCTCTTGAAGATGAATGTTATTGGGATGGTGAAGATGAGATAGCACAATAAAATCATTGTCGAAATTCTCATTTTTAGCCTTCCCTTGTTATGTACTCATCCACTACTTGTTGTTAAAATGCTCTTCATGGATATATAATAGGTTATGCATGTCTTCATAATGGGCTAATGTGATGGCTTTCTTCTATTATTTTGGACCAAAGCATGCCCACAAATAAACATTTTCTTATTTGAACTCATGATAGATTTTTTTTCCAAGATTTCATGAGAACAACTTTTGAATTTTCATCAACATTGATTACAAGGCATGATTCTCCCCTAGAGTAAGAAACACATTTTTCTAAACACTCATATCTTATTGCAATGAGAGAAGTGAGGTGAATCCTATAGCCCAATATTGAAGTTATTTTAATGTCTATCCCATTTTTTATTTGTAATGCTAATGTGAGCATACGTCCATTAAATATAATTTGTTATACAACTAAAAATGAAAAGATAATAAAATAATTTCAACTAAATATATATAGTATATATATATATACACACCAACACACACACACACACACACACACCACACACACAACACACAATATAGATATCAACAACAAATAGACAAAGTAGATTGATGAAATACACAAACTAATGTAGATCCATCTTTACTCAATATCTTTTAAGCATAAAGGATTTTCATGTCAATTTTTGTTTTCTGGATTTCTATTAGCACTTAATAGATCAAACATTAGGATATGTGTTGTAATCCAACAATTTATTCTGCCATGTAATTTCAATGTAATTTTCCAAAAATATTTTGTCTTAGCTCTACATAATTTTATCATCTATCCATCTCTCTTTTTTACTAGATTTGAACTTGATCCATTGTCAAATATTACTCATTTGCTTATGCTAAATATTTAATGACATTCCATTTGTACCAAATATATTATTGTTTACAACAATTTTGTGCTACAACAATGAGGATGATAGTTCCATTAACACAATTCCCAATCTTGAGAAAAATACTCCTAGGCTAGTGGTATGCATAGAAACATGTTAAATTTCCCCATGTTTTTTTATGGGATTCACTTTTGGATCTCAATGACACATTGTAGAAGTTTCTATCCCCCCTTCAACAAAAGAAGAAAGGTAGGATTGATATTAGATATGGAGAAATATGTCAACATATTCCTAAATAGATGATTTTTTTTTCTCAAAATTGTACTTCTATTAATAGATTCTACAACGGAAATTATAAGTATTGTGCACTATTTTTTCATCATAGAGTAGATGAAATTGCTCTGGGAATAATAGTTGTCATGTTATGACTTTGGGGAAAATTTCTATATTGTGTAGAAGCACAAATTTTATTTGGAACTTAGATATAAGCATTGGGGCATTATTGTAAGCACTAAGTTGTTTTGATATATAGATCAAGATGAATTAAGAGCATCTGCAATATTTTTCTTTGGTGTATGATAGCTGGGACCTTACCTACTTCTAAGGTTTTGAATAGAGAGTGTGTAGTGCATGGTTTTTTTTGCAAATTTTCATGGAAAGTGCATGGTTCCATTTGCAACGATTTGGGTAGAAAGCACTTAATGCTTAGTTCTAATTTTCATATTCTAGTTAGAACATTCCAAATGTGCATGGTTCAACCTTCCTTACATCTCATGACAATGTTATATGAAGAAAATTTGCACAATGCTAACACTAAACTACATGTTTTTTCAAGGTTCTTATCATGTCAACATTATAATGTTGCCTTGCATGTCATATTGAGGTCTTTATCATGTTGCATTTCCCCAATTTTCAAGCCAAAGGTCCATGTTGTATTAATTTTAGAATGGTTCCCTTCCTACCGCATTATACTATTGTCCCTATAATGTCAACATCACAATGTTCCATGCCTTTAATGTTAGGGTTATTATTATATTACATTTCCTTACATGTCGTGTCAAGTAGTCTACCTTGCTTCTCATGTTAAAATGACATGTTTTGGATCCTAGTGTAAAGTGATACGAACCACCCTCTTATGACATCAAGGAAATGTCACAAGTGGGAAATGTAATGTGATTGGGTGATGTGATAAGAAGTGTAGTTTAACATGATACGAAGGGCATATTAATGCAACAAGGTGACATCATAGGGTGTAGGGCAAGGTAATTTGCCAAGGTGATGTCACAGGGAAGGAAAATTAATGTGACAATCATGACATTGAAAACATTACAACACCTTGACATGGTAGGAAAGGAGTTCTTATGACATTATATTGTTATCCTTGTCATGACTAGAAAGGAATTATTTGTGAGATTAATGCAACATGGAACATGACATGATAAGTAGGGAAATATAACATGACATGAACCTTGATGTGATAACACATAAAACCATTTGTGATGTTGGCACAGTTGTGCTTGCCATGAAAATGATGCATAATGACA
Organism: Pinus taeda; assembly: GCA_000404065.3. Classification (NCBI taxonomy): domain Eukaryota; kingdom Viridiplantae; phylum Streptophyta; class Pinopsida; order Pinales; family Pinaceae; genus Pinus; species Pinus taeda. Next base: position 28,350 of record APFE030415013.1, read on the forward strand.
TGAGAAAAGGACGATATGACATTGGTAGTTGATATCAAAAAGAGAGTAATATAAGCATGATGCATAGTTTCCACCTAGATCCTTCGTTAGAACCTTGACATGAGAAATAGAGTAGTGTAAGCAACATACATAATTTCAAGTAGACTCTCTATGAAGGCTTGACTTGGAAAGGAAGGTAGTGTAATTACCATGAGTGTTTTTTCCAATGGCATTTCTTGACAAGTAGGGTTGGTGGAATTATGTACATTTGGACTCCAAGTGTCTAGAACCTTAATGTCACATGGAATACATGGTAAACATTGAATAGAGTTTCTACTCAAATCATTGGTGATCACATACATTGCAAAATAGGTGGAGCCATAGAAATTTACTATCACATATTCAATTGAAAAGTGTCCATGGTGGATGTCATTAGATCATTTTCCAACCTATACTATGCATTTACTGCATTCATGTTTAAGTGGTACATGGGTTAACCTTGATTATATTTATTCGATAAACCTTGACATTAGATGTGCACCCAATAAAATTTCCACATATTTAAACAATCCTAAAAAAAAACTCACATTTGTTTCCATTTCTAAATCTATCACAATAAACAAATGTGTAAACTTCACACTCTAGAGATCTAGAGATTACCTTACACATTTTTTCAGTCTCTAAATCTATCTGTAAATCTAGAACATTTGTTTAGAACTAATATCATAATAAACTTTTTCAAATCTATCAAAAATAAGCATATGTTAAGTTGCACAATATGAACTTTAAAGTTATTTTAATCAAATAAATGTGTGACTTAAATTATAAGGAATTTAATACTTTATGACAAGGTATTTTTTATTGCTCCAAAATTGTATTATTTAACTTTTAGTATTAAAAATTATGAAACATTTTAACATTTCTAGAATGTAAAACACTATCATATCTAGATATGTACCTTTTTATATAATTTATTAAAGTAAATGAGTCATACTCTAAAAAAGTAATGATTAAAATAGCCTTTAGAAAAGATCATTATTGTTTATATTCCCCATTAAACATCATTTTTAACAAATCTTGAATCATATACAATGCCAAAATACATTTTAAGTGAATAGTAATTTAATAATCTTTAAAAAAAAAGAAACAAAACAACAAACAACGTATTAAAAACAATGACTAATTAGAATATGCTTCAAGAGTGACATATTTCAAATGGTAATCATTATTCTAGTTCTCATGTAAAATACAATTCAAAGAGTCATAATGCAATGTAAAAACACAAAAATTATTTTTTACTTTAATATTCAAATCATGAAACATCTTAAAAGTTTCTAGATGTAAAACCTATTATATATAGATATTATTTTTTTTTAGATTTTAATGAGACATAATTCTAAATAAGTATGATTAAATAGTGTTTAGAAAATGGCCAATTTTTAAAATGACTATTATTATTTTTAGTTCTTAGCATCAAACATCATTTTTAACCAATTCTAAAATCATATACAATGCTCAACATCCATATTTATAAACTATTTTTTGTAACATGTTAAATTGTGCAAACTCCAACCACTTTAGCTTGAACTGCTAAACTACTTCACACCTTTAAAGTTCATAGTGATCTAATAATATCTATCGCTATAACTAACTAAAAATATCTCATTTAAATTCTTCCATTCTTTCATAAATGCCCACTAAAAATACAGAATTTAAGTTCTATGAATTTCCAAATTCCCATTTCCACACTCTCCTCCTAATGACATCCATCTTTATATCAATTAAATCAAATGGCCCAAACCATAGGCAGCCTAGAATAACATCCATGATAGATTACAAGTTTAAGATTACCTATTCAATAAATACTGTTTTAATTTTGAAGCAAGGTCAGGTTTAATGCAATAAACAAGAGTTTAGAGCTCTTTGGTTGGATGGCAGGCCTGCTTTTGAAATATTTCAATGCTCAAGATGGTCGTTGACAATAGAAACACTTACATGGTAGAATTATTCAAACAAAAAAAGCATGACACTCAAAGGTAATTAATTAGATAAAAACACTCTAAGAACAATAAAAGCTTATACATGTAAAATAATTAAAAAAAACACCACACTCCAAGGTAATTAATCATATAAAAACAGTACAGCTTCTTGGATAAAGGCATTCATTTCCTTGCCGATAAAGCATGTACGAGCAAACAAAGTCTTTGGTTTTCACAAATATGGGAAACACGAAATTTGGTATGAACTACTAAGCACATGCCCACAGATAGCAACTCTAACCCGAAATAATAAGCACGTGCCCACAACTAATTGTTTTGGCTCAGAGGAATGGAATTTGATTGGAATGGTTAGTTATTAGTATATTAAATACTAACATAAAAAAATTACGTTAGTTAATATTTTTCCTAAAATACTTAAATGAATATTAAGTAAAAATTATCTTTCAAATATAAATAAATGTTTCAAATTTGAAATTCCTACCGTACTCTGTACCCTGATATGACATGACATGAAATGGTAGGCACATGGCCACAGACACTCTGTGTAGTAAAAATGGTTACGGTTTATGCCTTTATCTAATCCTAAAAATGGTCACTATTAATATATATAGTTGAGAATACTGAGCTTTATCACACGCAGTGATGAAATGACATTAATGTTTTGGAATGGGACCCCACGAGATTTTCGAAACTGAAGAATCGTTGGGATTGATTTATCATGTTTCTGGTACTTCAGCGACGATGTTTCCCCACACAAAAAGTACGATGCTATTACCATATTCCGCGAAAATATCGAGGATCGTTGACGTGACATACTGTATTTTTATATCTCATCGTTTTGTGCCGTGCCCACACACCCGGATCTCCCCAACGACTCTTGCATCTCATTGTTCTGTGCGTGCAAACTGCGAATCTCTCCACGTTCACCGACTGCCCACTGCTTCGGATTGAGTCGACCAACGTTATCTCTCCATGGAAAACTTTTATGAGTATTGATGTTCATTATCTTAGATAACGTACTTGCCTCTCTCTTTTGTTTCCATCAAATCATGAAAGATTTCGAAAAATAGCTTATTACAGTGCATAACCATTTTCCGAATAACAAACTAGATAAAGAAAAAAAGACACCAAAATTAAGAACGACCACTCACTAAAAGTTGTGTTTACAGTCAAACAATATTCACCAAGCTTTACCAAAATTAAAAATAACCACACTAAAAAGAGTACAATGCCAAACCAAATTAAAAATAACCAAAATTAAAAATAACCACACTAAAAACTATGTTTACAGCTAAACATTATTCAAAAAAAAATTCTATCATCTACCAATATAACATTATTCATAAAAAACTTTCTATTATCTAAAATTATAATGCCAAACCAAATAAAAAATGAAAAAAAAAGCAAACCAAATAACAAATAAACTAAAATTGAGAATAGCCACTCACTAACAACTGTGTTTACAGTCCAACAATATTCACTAAAACTTTCAAGCATTTAATGTTTTTTCAAAAAAAGATTATTTCAGTCCAGTGGAATGATGCATATGATAATGTTATGGGAGGTCAAATATCTTCACTGAAGGTTAAATACTTACAATGTCACCAAACATTTTTACTTTATCTGAAGCTGTCAGTCTCAATCACTACCTTGCAATGTGACCAAAGATATTTTTGAACATGGTGTTAATTTTTTTTAACTATAATTAAATTGTATATTGACCTTCCAAAGTTCCCAGCCTGACTTACCCTGCCACTGCAACTGAACATAATTAATTTACATAGAGGTATCTTTACTTTTCTTAAGGTAAGCAGGATGTCATTTTAGTCTATTATTTATTATTTTTAATGGTAACCTTAGTCTATCCTGTAATTTCAAAACGTAGAGAGGTAGAAATATATGGAAAACGGTTGCTATTGGGGCGGGTCGAGGAAGGACTATGATTTTAAAAGCATGAAGGTGCAACTGTTTGTTAGCCAGCTTTTCCCTTTCTGAAATAGTAAATGTTACCGCAGTAGTTTGAAATAATAAATGTTACAGAAGGAAATAAAGTTTTATGGATGCTTATAATTTTTTAGGAGGTTATATTTAACTTTTAAGTTTATTATTTGTGTTTTTTTTTCGGTTTGTCATGGAGTTGTTTCCCAGAGGTTTAACTTTTTTGACTTATTCTTTTAGTTGCTTTTAGTTTTATTGCATTTAGATGGACTTCATGTTTATTAGGCATAATAAAATTAATAAAATGCAGTTGATAATGAAACATTTGCATTATATTATTAGGTAAGGAATTATAATAAAAAATAATGGAAATTTTTAAATGTATGTGATTAATTGTTATTTCATTTTTGTTATTAGATAATAGTCTTAAATTAAGGTATGTGTTATTTATTAATATATTGAAATGGTTAATATTTACTAAATAAAAATAAGTTGGTATATATTTGGAAACATTGTTTCAAGGGTAGTTTGGAAAAGAAATTTTGTACAATGAGTATGATAGTTAGGATGTTCAAATAAATACTACATATCATACGTCTATTGAGGCATATAGTTGTGACAACTTTCATCATACTAAGTAAGTTGGTTTAAAAGTGGTGCTTGAGTTACTCTAACTTCATGTTTGTTATAACATAATCAAATGAGATATTTGCATAAAGCTATTAGAAATTATAATTAAAGAGCCTACATTTTTACTTTAAAACTTTGTCATCTTGTAGGCCTTGTTCAAGAGCCATTTAAATAGAAATGATCATTATTGTATGATGAATGCCATGTTCAAATTATGTTAAGTATCCCTTTAGTGCTTTTATGTTCGTTTCATGTGATGAAATATAAGTATTTTAATTTCAATTTTGAAAATTATTTCACATATGGCTATTGAAGTGCATTTTTTTAGTAGCGTTTTCATTGTTGGTTTGCATTAAATTGACAATGTGGTCAGAAAAACAAGAGACATAAATTACATCTTTTCCTAAAAATTGAAGTTGAACACACCAAAAGAATAAGGATAACACGTGAAATGCATCCAAGGTTGTCTATAGTGCTCTCAATGGGGTCTTGAGTCTCATAAATGCTTAAGACATTGGCCTTAAGGTTATTAGTGTATTTATTAACAAGGCGAAATTGAGACATAAATTATTCCTCATTTTTTAGATAATGGTGTTGACCATATTGAAAAAGTGGAAATAAAATGGGGAAATAGATGCAGATCTATTTATAGGATTTATTAATATGGCCTTGTCTCTTGTAAAACCTAATAAGCTTGTTTGAACATCATCAATGTATTTTTCATTGAATGATTCATCAAAATGAGCTATGATAAATTAGTGAGGTAGACATATTATAAATTTAGGTTGAGTCTAGCGAAGAGGAATTTGAAAAGAGAACAATATAGTGTTTTAGGAGGGGGGGGGGAACACTTAGTGGTAAAAATAATCAAAGCAAGGGACTTATATAATATCACAATACTGCATTAAAAATTATCTACTAAGCATATCCATTGGACTTGGAAAAGTGCCTTGTACCATTTGGCATTAAGAATAACAATCTCATGTGAATATCCCATGTTGATCAAGTGTTTCACTTATACAACAATAATAGAATTTGTTGTGCGCATATGTAGTACTAATTGATGGATGGAACCCACATGGATGACTGATGAATATCAACAAAAATCATAGCTAGCTAGAGTATTCACCGCTACAATATAAGGGTTAAGCTCCTAATTTACAACTTCTTTTTATGGAAATATAAAATGGGAAACATGAATTATTTTTCATCCTCCTAGCATATGTTTAACAAAATTTATTTTTTCTTAATGTTAAATCATCATATTACTCTAAAAAAAAATTGTGCCATGATCCAAATCTTTGGTGCTAAGATCCAAGAGACTTGAATACCGAGAGAGGAGGAGATAAAAAGTATAGATCTTCCATGAAACTAATCACAATAACATTGATGAAAATGCAAGAATTGATATACATTACAAAATATGAACAGAGAGAGAGAGAGAGAGAGAGAGAGAGAGAGAGAGAGAGAGCTCAAGAAGAATTCCATTAAGAAGAACCATTACATGAAATGAGGCCAATTTTGGGATCTCTCCTTCTTGACCTTCACTCTCTTCCTATTTCATTCTTATAAGGTGTTTCATTGGTGGAGTCAACTTTAATTAGGGTTTACTCCATCATATACATATCCATCAAGTTCCCTTCTAAATAAAATAACTTTATGACTTATACATTTAAGCGTAGAATATAAGCCCCCGTAATATTTAGATCATTGGGGGCTAAGATCCAAGAGCCCCAAATGTTGAAAAAGGAGAAGAGAAAAAAAATATACGTTCTATGAAATTGATCATAAGAACATTGATAAAAATGTGAGAAATAAATACATCACAAAAATATGTAAAGAGAGAGAGATAGCAAGAATTGAAGAATAATGATTCCATTGAGAAGAACCATTACATGGAATTTGGCCAATTTTGGGACTTCTCCTTCTCACACTTTACTCTCTTTCTATTGCCTTCTTATAAGGTGTTTTGTTGATGTATCCAACTTTAATTAAGATTTACTTTGTCAGTTACATATCTATTAAGTTCCCTTTTACATAAAAATATGAGTTTACGACTGATACATTCAAACTTAGACTATTACCCTTGTTAAGATTCACGTCATGCCATTTAAGCATCTAATTTACATCATTTTTATGTTTCTTATGCCTTTTTTTGTTCTTTAGCCAATTTTGTGATGGACATGGGAACGATGAATAATATATGCGCAACGTACATATAAGTGATTGGAGAACAAAGACAAATTGATAAATAATGAAAATTTAATTAAGGGCGGACACCCTAAAGACAAGTGAAGGATACAAAAATGATGCAAAATGCAAATAAATAATTATTAATGAGATAAAGCATTGTTCGATGTCCAAATTACTTGACATTTGATTTTATGTCATTTTTAATCCTCACTCTCATTTCATGTGTATTTCGAGAAAAGGAGTTCCATTTTTCTAGGACAAATAAGTCTGATTATCATTTGATTCTTTCAAGAAATCTATCATCAACCCATTGTTGAGTCGAAATTATAGTTAGAAACTATTATATCTTATGTAATTGAATCGATCAATGGTATGGTATTAATTCAAGAAGATGGAACACACTAGGAGCATGTGATCTATTACTTGAGCAAAGGGTTTATTAGAGTAGAGTTGAGGTACACCCATGCGTAGAAGATGGTATTGGTTGTAGTTCAGATAATCTCCAAACTTTGGCACTATATACTCCTTATACATATAATAATAGTCATAACCTCTAATCCAATGCAACATATTTGAACCTGATAAATAATTGGAGGTGAATTTGTAGAATGGATCATTATAATGCAAGAGTTTGATTTGGAGTTCATGTCATCTATGTAAAATAAATCCTTAGATTTCCCTAAGTTAATGTTGAAGCTTCCCTAAGATATTGAGGAATTGATGCTAAATGACTCTTTAGTGGATGAACATTTGTTTCTTATTTCTTATGCCAATATTTGGTGTGTGCGTGTGTGTGTGTGTACTTAGTGATTTGGATTTAAACTTTCTCATAATGAACTTCCACACATTCACCACTTGTTGCATGCGTGTTATATTCTTTCCACGACTAGCCCCATGTGCGAGGGGTGATAGCCCCCCCTTTTCATTGCACTGGGTGCAACAAGGGGGTCACAAGGGGGGTGACAACCCCCCCTTTTTCCTTGCACTAGGCGCAACAGGGGGTGGTAGCCCCCCTGTTGGCGGGTAGCAACCTCCCTCTACGAGGTCCGAGGCAGCGCCTCGTTGAATTTTTTTTTTGGACCCTATATTAGGTGACCATGCTTTTGTGCATGGTTTTCACACATGGTATTTTGTAGATCTGGTCAAGGGAACTAAAGTTATGTTCTAATCTAGGTTAATGGATTGGGTTTTATGGATGCTTCGACATGTATATATATGTATAGTAATATTGAAATGAATATAATGAAAAATCAATCTAGTAGTCCTGGTTTTGGGATCCAGGGGACAATCTCTATATATATGTTTTATGTTTTATGCTCTCACCATTTTTTATTTTCTGTTTTTAGAATTTGTATGTAGGTAATTTTGGTATGGGGTTAAAAACCTACATTTTCTATCAGAGTTGTTTTGGCTTCAAGGGGATGCCTTTGATACTGAGGGGTTTTGCTCAGGCCTGTGGTAGACCTTGTTCGGTGGGATATCTGCGGGATCAATTCTTGTGGTGAAAGAAGATGGAGAGCAGTGGAAAGATAGAGATCGAGAAATTTAATGGTCAGATTTTTGAGTTGTGGAAACTCAAGATGGAGGATTTACTAGTGGATAAAGTTCACTGGATCATGGTAGATTCAGGTATTGAACTAATGAAAATGTTAGCTGAAGACTGGGTGAATTTGGATCGGAAGGCAAAGAGCACAATACAGTTGTGTATCTCAGATTCAATATTGTTGAATGTATCAAGGGAAGCTTCGACCAAGGCTTTGTGGCACAAGTTAGGGACTTTGTACCAATCTAAGTCTCTAGTGAAAAAATTGTTCCAACAAAAAAAGTTGTATAACCTGAGGATGAAGGATGGAGACTCGATGACAGAGCATTTGAACACCTTTAATACTGTGGGAAGCCAGTTGTTATCTATTGATATAAAAATTTCAGATGAATATAAGTGCATCATTTTGTTGTGTTCTCTACTAGATTCGTGGGATAGTCTGGTTGTTGCAATAGGTAGCAATGTGACTGCCTTGCAGTTTGATGAAATAGTCTCATCCTTGTTGTCGGAGGAGTTGAGAAGGAAAAATACATAGGGCCAGAACGGTGATGACTTGTTTGTATGAGGATGGTCCCAGAACAGAAACAAAAATAAATCCTCGAGTGGGAGATCTAAATGTAGAGGTAGATTTAAATCTCTAGGAAAAGCTATAAAGGTGGGTTGGAAATGTGGAAAGGAAGGGAACTTTAAAAAGGATTGTAGATCTAAATCTCTTAAGAAAGGAAAAGGATATGATGATTCTCCTTCTGCAGAGGCGAAAACCACCTTGGATGAAGGTGGGGATGTGTACTTGGCTTCTTCTTCAAGTGCACATGTAGATCATGAGGCATGGTTGATTGACTTAGGTGCATCCTTTCACTTCACTCCCCACATGGAGTGGTTCTGTGAGTATGATAAATATGATGGTGGTGGTATCTTCTTAGGGAATGCCAGGAAGCTTAGAATCATCGGTCATGGAAAAGTCAAGTTGGAGTTGCAAGATGGAAGGATTAGAACACTTCCGGGTGTTCTGCATATTCCTGCATTGGCCAAAAATCTGATTTCTATAAGCAAGTTGGATGCAAGGAAAATTTTAAGGATGGAAGTTTATCTTAAAGTTTAGAAACCTTGGCAAATCTTACTAGTCCCTAATATGAAAATTGTAAAATTTTTGTAGAGATATTTAGATTTCCAATGTTTTTATATTAGTCGATATAATATTTTGGCAAATTTTAAGGTAAAATAATGGTGTACTATAAACTTTGGGCGAATCATTTTAGAAAAAATGGAAATTAGCGAATCCTTTCTTTTGAAAAAGCATGGAAAATTAGCCCATTTGCAAATATTAGCTCCTAAAAGTTTCCATGGTTGGATGATGCAGGTGTAAAAATAGTGTTCAAGAAAGATACTTGCAAGATGGTTGGGGAGCATTGGTATTGATGTGGGGAGTTTGGATTGGAACTCTGTACAAGCTTCAGGGTAGCACTATTATTGATGGGTGCAACAATTTTGTGGTTCCTAAAAGTGGAGTAGAAAATTTAGTGATCTCTAAAGAAAAGACAATGCTATGGCACTAAAGGCTTGGAAATATTGGAGAGAAGGGCCTTCGAATACTTCATGGTAATGGTATGGTAGAAGGTATGTCTAATTTCTCTATGGATTTAAATTTATGTGAAAATTGTGTATATGGGAAGAAAAATCAGGTGAGTTTCCCGTCTGGTGCTAAGAGGGAAAAACAGATATTAGAGCTTGTGCATAGTGATGTGTTTGGACCTGTATTGGTTCCATCACTGGGTAAGTTTGTGTACTATGTATCATTTATAAATGACTTCTGAAGGAATACATGGATATATTTCCTCAGGAATAAATCTGAAGTCTTTGACAAGTTTAAAGAATTTAACGCTCTAAACTAGATAGAGAAGAAGATAAAGTTGTTGAGGACAGATAGTAGTGGAGAGTTTTTCAAGAAGGAATTTGTAGAGTTTTGTAAGAAGTGTGGCATATCACGGTGGAGGACTACTCAATACACACCTCAACAAAATGGAGTTGCTGAAAGAATGAACAGGACATTCATGGAAAAGGCAAGAAGCATGCTCAGTGGTGTTGGGTTAGGACATGAATTCTGGGCAGAGGTAGTGGCGACTACATTTTACCTAGTCAAAGGATCACCTTCATCAGTGTTGGAGGATAAGACTCCACAATAGGTATGGATTGGTAAGAAACCCTCTGTTTCACATCTGAGGTTATTTGGATGTGATGCATATGTACATGTTCCAAATGGGAAAAGAACCAAGTTGGATAGTAAATATGAAAGGTGCATCTTTATTGGGTATAAGGATGGTTTAAAAGGTTATAAGATTTAGAATCCAGAAATAAGGAAGGTTGTGTACAACCGTGATGTGGTGTTTAGAGAGGTGAAAGATGTTATTGAACATGAAGTCCTACCAAAGGAACCTGAGAAGATAGAATTTGAGCTAGAGTACTAGGAATTAGGCTCTACAACATAAGAGGAATCAGAAGATGATGAGCCACAAACTCTAGCTATGAGAAGATTAGTTTGAGAAAGAAGGAAGTCATAAAGGTATAGTCCAACTACTTTCTGTTCAAATTTTTCTTCACCTGTTACTGATGATGATCCCAGAACTATCATGGAAGCAGTAGAGTGAGAGGATGGAAAACTCTAGAAAGAAGCCATGGTTGATGAAATGGCATCTTTGCACAAAAATGAGGTTTAGGATCTGGTGGAGTTGTTGGCTCGAAGGAAACCCATTGGCAGCAAATGGGTGTTTAAGAAGAAGATGAATGCATAAGGCAAGGTGGAGAAATATAAATCTCGATCGGTAGCAAAAGGTTATTCCCAGATGACGAGAATTGATTTTGGTGATATTTTTTCTCTTGTCACCAAGGTAGCTTCTATTAGATTGCTTTTATTTTTTGTTCTTGCTTTTGATTTTGAGGTAAAACAGATGGATGTGAAGACAAAATTTCTTCATGAGGATCTGGAAGAAGATATCTACATGAAGAAACATGAAGACTTTGCAGTGAAGGGTAAGAAATAACCGGTATGCAACTTAAAAAAGTCTTTGTATGGGTTAAAATAGTCACCAAGGATGTGGTATCAGAAATTTGATGCATACATATGGGGACTTAACTTCACCAGAAGCAAAGAAAATCATTGTGTGTATTTTAAATTAATTGGTGATCGTGTTATTTATTTGGTCTTGTATGTGGATGATATGTTATTAATTGGAAATAAGAAAGAAATTATCCAGGAATTAAAGACCCAATTGTCCTCCAAATTCGACATGAAAGATCTTGCTGCAACAAACTATATTTTGGGCATGGAAATTAAACAAGGTCAAGAAAGACGGAAGCTTTGGTTAAACTAGAGGAAGTATGTCAAGACAATATTGTAGAGGTTTAATATGCAGGATAGTAAACCAGTGAAGGTTTTTATTCTTGTAGGTGTAAGTTATCTATTGAACAGTGTCCCAAGACACAAGAAGAGGAGGAGGACATGTCCCATGTTCCATACGCAAGTGCAGTAAGTAACCTGATGGATGCAATGGTCTGTACTAGACCAAAATTTGCACGTGCTGTGGGATTATTGAGCAGGTTTAAGTCAAAACCAGGGAAGAAGCATTAGACAGTAGTGAAGCGGGTTTTTAGGTATATGCGTGGCACTAGTGATTATGGTTTGTGGTTCCAAGGAAGACCAGGATTGGACAGATTTTTGGACAACTATGGATTTGTTGATGCAGAATGGGTTGGAGATCTAGATCAGAGAAGATCTACAAGTGGGTATGTATTTAACTTATTTGGAGGTGCAGTCAGTTGGATGAGCAAGACAAAGTCTGTAGTGGAACTTTCAACTACAGAAGCAGAATACATGGAAGCCACTCATGTAATAAAGGAAGCAGTTTGGTTCTAGAGATTGTGTTCAAGTATAGGGTTGATACATCAAGCTATAAGGATAGATCGTGACAGCCAAAGTACAATTTTCTTTGCAAAGAACCCTTCTTATCATTCAAAGACAAAGCACATTGATGTTTTGTATCACTTTATGAGGGATATGGTTGAGGACAAAAAGGTGTTTTTGGTAAAGGTGGACACTTTGAAGAATGTTGCAGATGCATTGACGAAGTATGTGAGCAATGAGAATTTTTCTTGGTGTAGATAAACAATGGGTGTTGTAGGGTTGGATCAATGACTAAGCTCTCCTGTGGCCACCCGTGGAAATAAAACAACAAGTGGGAGAATGTTGTGTGTGTATTATATTCTTTCCACGCCTGGTCCCAAACATGGGGGGTGTCATGGGGGGCGATATCCCCCCCTATTCGTTGTGCTACGCATAATAAGGTGGTCATAGGGGGGACGGTAGCCCCCCTCTACGAGGTATGGGGCAATGCCCTAGGGAATTTTTATTTTTTTTGGACCCTGTATTAGATGGGAAGACATACCTATGCTTTTGTGTGTGGTTTTCGCACATGGTTTTGTGAACGATGGATTTCTACCTATGGTATTTTGTAGATCTAGTCAAGGAAACTATTGTTATGTTCTAATCCATGGTTAATGGATTGGGGTTTATGGATGTTTTGACATGCATATATATGTATTGTAACATTGAAAGGAATATAATGAAAAATCAATCTGGTAGTCCCGGCTTTGGGATCTAATGGAAAATCTCTGTTTATATCTGTTTTATGTTTATGCTCTCACCATTGTTTATTTTCTATTTTTAGAATTCGTATGAAGGTAATTTCTGTACGGCATTAAAACCTACACCACTGAGTTAAAAAATACCCAATTATCAACAACACTTTGCATCATTGAGGGGTTGGCTTGTTATTGGATTAGTAGAAATTGTAGTAGAGCATTAGGAATAATAATATAAAATATTATAAGCAATGAAAATGCAAATCAAACAAAAACAAGAAGCCATTAAGTAATTAGCTATAAAAATCTTAGAGATAATCATGCAATTTTTTTGTTGAAAGCCATGCTGGGACTATATGGTGCTCTTAGGCATATAAGGATAAACTCAACATAGGTGCCAAAGGAAAAGAGATATACTAATTAGGGAAACCCATGATAGGGAGAAACTATCGAACAAATTATGACTCCAAAATAGATTTGGGTGGGTTAACTCCATAACTTGATGTGATCTACCTTATGATGTAATAGTGAAGAAAAAAATGAATAGTGTAGAATGCAGGGAAAGATAGCTATAATTGTATGCCAATTTTAGAACCATATACCTTAAAGTCACCTAAACTTGATACTAAAAACTACTGATTAATGTCATTTTAATTGTCACAAATATTTAAATCGACCTTATTAGGGTTAAAATGATTGTATAGCAAGATTTTGCTAAAATCCATAAGAGAAAAAAATATTACTCTGTAAAGTGTGTTAAAAAGGGCTTAAATATGTGTAAATACAATTATTGTTAACATTTTACTATCAAAATTATTATTAGTAGAAAAAACCAATTTTATGCAAAATTTCAAGTGTATATTCGTGGAGTTTTGACCATTGGATGAAGACCAACTTATCGTTCAACTCAATCTTGTCATTTTTCATTTATTCGCTTTTCACTTTCTTTTTCTTTTTTAATTTTCACGCGTCACCCAAATCCATTAGAAGGCTATGTGTGCACTTGTGAGATAGCCTTGCCATAGTAACTAATAGGTTCCCTCAATGTTCTTCTTTTGGACGAATTGTATTTTCCATCTAGACTTAGCTCAACCTATGGAATTTTCCCAAACCAAGAAGGAAAACAATAGAAATCCAAGCATTGTGGTTGTTACACTTCTCTTTTATTACACCAGAAAGTCCTTTGAGACATGCACTTTTACACAAGGGTCTTATTTATGTAGAATGACCAAGTATTAAACATGACAGGACATGACACACATAACACATGTACGGCTAATACATACAAAAGAAAAAGGCATAGAACAAACTGTATAGGAAGCACACCTTGTAGCTTCTATTGAAAAAAATGTTTTAGATCTCGGCCATTAAAGAGAAGGGGTTCAATCATCCCATCTAATGATTTCATCTTGAAGTTATTATGGCTGATATTTTCTTCGATGGTGAATGGTCTAATCCATAGAGATTGGAACTTCGTGTCTTTACCTTTGTCTTCATGGGGTTTATCCCACTTCAGTACTATGTTAACCACATCAATCTATTTTACCCTAGGAACTTCTTATCAAACCATCGCTTCACATGTATTTGGTGAACAACAAATATTTCCTTAGATTTCAAACTTTCTTCCTCGAGTTTGATTAAAGTGTTTACCCTTCTATGAACTAGAAGACAAGGTATAGGTTGTGACTCTTGGGAGAGTTGCAAGGTTGGAAGATACGGGTTCAGGGGAAAGATAACTTATTTACCATAAACAAGAAAGTATGGTGAGGTTTTCAGAGAAGGATTAGTAGTTACATGATCATCCCATAATGCATTGGTCAAAAAAATATACCAGTTCTTTTGCTGAGAGAAAATGGTTTTCTTGTTTATGTGAATAAGATTTTTATTTTTCGATTCAGCTGAACCATTTCCTTGCAGGTAATAATTAGATGCATGTTTTAAATCAATCCCATTATCTAGTGTGAATTCATAAATTTTTAAAGATGAAAAGTTAGTTGCATTATCAAAGACAAGTGACGTTTGAATGCCAAACCTCGTTATAATATTTTTTGTAAAAAGTGGAAGAATTCCTTGTCATTTACTCGTTCGAGAGGAACTACTTTTGACCATTGGATAAAATAACATGTCACAGTTAAGATATACATGTGTTTCTTTGACGAGTGAGGATAGATTTATCCAATAAAATCAAGGCCCCACTATTGGAAAGATTCCTCAACTACTACTAGTAGCAATGGGGTAGTTGACCTCTTATCACAACCGACTCAAG
Organism: Pinus taeda; assembly: GCA_000404065.3. Classification (NCBI taxonomy): domain Eukaryota; kingdom Viridiplantae; phylum Streptophyta; class Pinopsida; order Pinales; family Pinaceae; genus Pinus; species Pinus taeda. The sequence continues at coordinate 43,534 of APFE030415013.1, forward strand.
TATGACAGGTTGGGCACTTGTAGACATAAGCATGAGCATATTTGAATAAAGTGGGCCAATAATAACTATCCCTCATAACTTTATGCATTGTAGTGTCGTCTTCATAGTGGCCACCTATTAGTCTATTGTGCAAGTCTCTGAGTACCCTCTCTATATCTTGTGGCTCAAGGCATTTTACAGGACACTATCATGGTGCTTTCTGAAAAGCACTCCATGAACTAGCTGGTAAGGTTGAGATTTTAGACAAATTCCCTTTTCTATTTATTCAGTAGGTGTGTGGGCAAGGTGCCATGCTCCAGAAATTTCTGTAGATCGGAGTACCATGGCATTATAGACATGGACCGAGGAATATGATCAATATTTTACATTTCTCTCTCCTACTCCCATCGTGAAATATTTTTCTCGGTACCGTCTCTTTCTTCAGCTTCTAGCTTACAGAGGACATTACCCTTTATGCTATGAACTGGTTTGAACTCCAGACCATATTCTTGTAAGAAGGTCATCTAGTTAGCCCTCTTCTCACTCAACTCGTGTTGTATGAACAATGTTCTTATTGTTGGATGAGGTACAAATATGATCATGTGAGATTTCAAATTATAGTGCTTGAAATAATTAACTAGCTTGTATACAACATATGTTTTTTTGTCAATGGCATGATATTTTAATTATGGGACCTATAGGATGGCGCTCATCAAACAAATAGGCCACTCATTTCCTTCAGTATCCTTATAATCAATAAGATCACAATTGACAAATTCGAAGAGAAGGTATAAAGCAGGAAATATTTGTCATATTCTAGATTTAATAATGTGGGTACATCAACAACAGCCTACTTGATTTGAGTGAAAGCATCCTTTTCCCGTTTGTCTCATCTGTATGTTGCATCTTTCTTAATCATCTCCTATATAGGCTAAGTTATCTTAGCATAATCAAAGATGAATTTTCTTAGGAAATTGATCATTCTTAAGAAACACTGCATAGCCTTCTTATTTAATGGGAATTATATTTGTGTGATAGTTTTGGCCCTCTCAGAATCAATTTTAATTCCGCTCCTTGCAATGATGCCCCTTAACAGAATCCATTTTGACACGCCGAATACACTTTTCTTGGGATTAAGAGATATCCCATACTTTCAGCACCATTCAAATATCTATTTTAGATGGCATAGGTGATATGATCTTCTTTTGGAAAACACAGTTATTTCATCCAAATAAACAACTATGCTCTGACCAATAAGGCCACGAAAAGCGATGTCCATCACTGTTTGGAAAGTAGCACTGATGTTGATAAGCCCAAATGGTATCCTCTTGAAATAAAATGTTCTCCACTTGGTCTTGAATTTAGTCTTCAATCGATCAAGTTTTGCTCCTAACACTTGATTTTAACCAAAGAAACCATCTAGTATCAAGAACATCTCAGAACTAGATACCATCTGGAGTATTTGTTCCATGGATGGCATTAGTTGATTGTCTTTATCATATGCCCTGTTAAGATTGAAAAAATCTAAACATAGCCTTATTTCACCATACTTCTTTCTAACTGGCACCAGATTGGAAACCCAAGTGGAATTTCTGGATTTAGAAATGATCTGAGCGTCAAAAAACTTTCTCAATTCCTTCTGTATGAGGGGTTCCAATGTTGGATGAACTTTTAGTAGTTTCCACTGGAAATATTTCTCCCCTTCTTTTATAGGAATGCCACACTAGATAATATGAGTATCATATATCATTAAATCGTCATACATCCATGTGAGCACATCATGGTATTTTTTGAATAAGTGGTTAAATGCTTGTCATTCCCGTGGAGAACACCAAGTACTTAGGTTCACATACTTCGAATCTTCTTGAGTTCCCATATCGACTTGTTCAGATGATAACTTTGAACTTTGAGTCTTTGTATTGGTTGGTCCTTTATATCTGTTCTACAGGTCATATAACTTCTCTAGGGACACCACACCTTTGGGTATAGTGTTTCCATTCATTACAATAGGTGCCTCCTACAAAGCCTATTTATTGGCATCCTCTTCTATGTTATCATCTTTGAATACATCAAAATTAGCCATAAAGTGTAGTATCTATTAGTCATAATTGAAAACATGTAAGTTAGTGACATTGTCAGGTATAGATGGTTTATATATAATTTCAATAGAAAAGAACTTTTCAATGGCGACATCCTAGCCACTGCATTTTCTAATGCATCTGTTGCGACATTTCTAACTCTAGGAACATAAATAATATTGAAAGCTTTAAAATGATCGATCAAATGTCATATCTCCTGCTAGTAATTTTTAAGACTCGGTGAAACACAATGTATAATATCTCGTCCCTGATGAGTGACCACCACTGATACACCGATTACCTTGAGAATCTCCACCTTTAGGTTAATAGCTTTCTTTAATTCAAATACGAGTGCTTCATATTTAGAAGTATTATTGGTACACTCGAACTCCAAAAGACATGAAAGGATATTCTTCTTATAATGTGGATCTGTAAGTACGGAACTAGCTCTAAAGCCATCTTCTGTCTTTGAATCGTCAAATATAGAGTCCAAATATTATTAGCTATTAAGCCACTTCCTATATCATTATTAGTATTTCTATGAACATTTATATTACAAGATTCATTTGAACCAGCTAGAGAAATGGAAGGATATACAACTGTGTATCTGGTGGAATGGGTGACAGATGTGCTTGATGACACCTAAGCTCATTTTCAAGGAAACAATTTCCAAAAATTAAATCGGAAAAAACAATAAGCTCATTGTGGCCCTGAAGTGGTGTAATAGTATGTTTCATCATTTATGGATCACTATCTACTCAAATCTATTTATTCCTACCCTTGTATGGACGACATAAATGTGACTAGCCTGTAGAAAAATACCCATGTAATTTTCTAGATCATTCTATGTTGAGGACTATGCCCTAGGCTTCAAGAATGTCCACAATTACAATATTTATACATTGGTGGACTCTATCATCATATGATAATAAGATCAGAACATTTATGAGCTCACCAATAGCTTGGAATAGAGATCTGTTCAACTGAATGATATGTGCATTAGTTTTATCCCATTTGGAGTTTATTTTCTTGGCAACAAATAATTTGATTACATGTATAGATGCACCAAAATTGAAAAAAAAATATGGACATTGTAATTAAAAAATTCAAAAGTCAATAAAAATGGAGGGAAAAGAGTATTTACTTCTTATGTTACAACATTGACTACAAATTTAAGGGAACCAAAAGAGTTACCAAACTACTTTTGAGAGATAGAAGCTTTATCACCTGGCAAAAGGTATGAAGAGACTTGGAGGAGCATCTTAGGCTATATTGTTATCTTTGCAAGCTCGTTGATGGAAATATTGGCCTGCACTCTCTTTAAATCTTCAACAATGTTATAATCAATTATTTCACCTTTAGTAGGTAGCTCTAAAATTTCTAGAGAAGTATCTTTGTTCGACACTTCCAAAGTGATGGACTTCCTTTTATTACTGGAGGAAGTGTTATTGAAGGTAGTGGCATCTCTAGACTTATTATGTGCATTATGAGCAGGATTGATCGGTGGTGAGATCCTTCTTAACAATTATTACTTCAATTTTTTTCTCATCATCTCTTGTTAAAAATGGGCCCTTTACTTAAAAAATGATATCAACCATTCTGATTTTGAGGGGGGGCTCACATGTTCTCTTGTTTCTTTCGCTTGATCTGTCTACTCATCTACTAATAAGGAGACTACAAAATGTACAACGGAGTGTTCATGTTGTGGTTCCACTATGGGAACGTATTTTATGAATGATATTCTTGGTGAAGAGAACAATAATTGTCCATACCCATACTTTCTATGTTTAGCATAACATTCATAGTTTGGGAATACTTGGCGAGTTGATTATTTTTGTTATTGTTATTATTATTCCTTCGAAACAAGAAATAATTGAGAGGATTGTTGCTAGTAGAAGTATCCCTTGACCTTTCCTTCAGTTCTAAAATTTCATTGAACCATCCTGGTCAAGATTTCAATATTTGATGATTCATTTTCTTTAGCCTTACCTGAAGACGGTTGAGACTTCCTACCAGTTTCTTTGGACTCTTTTAATTCATCATCATCAGTAATGACTCCGATAGAGTGCAATTCTTTCTCGATGGAGATTGCTTCTACAAAGTTTAATGTCAATGTTTCCTTTGCAACCCTTTTGACGAACGAGGAAATGTTAGTGGGAAAGGAAGTTTTGTAATAATCAATAGTAATCAAATCATATGGTTGTGTGCCCGAGGGGAACTTATTCAATATACAATTGAAATTTTGATTTAAATATTTTACGTTCTCCTTTTCCCCCATTTTACTATTTCTGAGATCTTTCAATAACATAGCAGGGGTATTTTCATCAACAAATTTCTCTGGAAATAACTTCTTAAGCTCCCCTTAACTATGGATTGAATTTGATAGGAAAACTATGGTACAATGTTTCTCCTTTATAAGGAAAAATTCTGCAAGAAACATCATTGTACCTTAGTTCCAACATCCATAGATGCATGTAGAAGTCGTCAAGATTATCTCCTGAATTTGTCTTTTCATTAGGATAAAAATTTGATAGCAACTTTTCTGGATGTATAAGCATTTAATCAAGATTGTTTGGAAGAGAAATAGGTCCTTGGACCATCTAGTCCAAGTCTTGGTCAGCCAAGTTTTCGTCCCTTGGTTCCTACTCCTTATCAGAATCTAAGGAGTCTCCTCCTTCACTTTTTAAACCGTCGAAAATGTCATGGGAATGAAAAAGGTCATCCTTGTACCCTTCATTAAGGGGTGGAAGTCCATCTCATTTAATTGTATCATCTGAGGATTCTGCTAATTCTTCGAGAGTGGAAAAAACCAATCCTCCATTGTAGAAACTAATATGAAGGTACGAGTTGTTTCTTTCTTCTTTCTAAAATGTGAGAGATTCTGCACACACAAAATTAAACCAATAGCCTTTTAAAACTAACGAGTTATACATCAAAGTGTCTGGATTTGTTCGTAGTTAATTTTGTATGCCAGCTCTAGACCAGGATGAGAAGACACTCCGACTTCGAGAATAGGAGTTGGAATGGTACTCATAATGTTTCTACCTTGTGTAGAAGGTGAATTTTCAGGGTGTGTGGAGTTATCATCCATAAAAAACTGGCTTCCCTCCTTCTAGAGCCAGACTGTTAGTGATGTTGGATACCACCAACATACACAGGATCTCCCTGGTATGCAATCCCAATTAGACCTTCCACCATTTTGTGTAGGAGTCCCATCTGGAAGATGTCTTGACTGTTATTTACTGTGATGGCTTGAAAGGCTTTGATATTAAGAAAAAGTCCCAAGATACATAAATACAATGAACATCACTAGCTCCAAAAGTGGAGTGTTAGAGCCACTACTTTCTCCCCAAAAGTACTACCTCTGTCTCACTAATGCCTTATGTGAGAATCCAAGGGTAAAAGTAGTTTACATGAGAAATGAGGATCCTTTTATAACTTGAGGCATGCCCTTTTGCATCCCCATGACTCTTGAATTTCTAACTTCTGATGACCTTTAGAGAGGGGCAAAGATAGTATCTAGTGAGGAGTATTTCCTGGGCCATAGAGTATAAGGCAGAGAGGACAAAACGACGTCCAAAGAGAGGTTGATGATGGTCCATGCAATGCTAACATAGTGGAATTGCAGAGCCTAGAGGGAGATCGAATTTCCTACTGAGGAAATTGAGTTTGAGAAACCAGGAGCTGGGGTGTGATACCGGGAGGATGGAAATCGAAGTTTCTGGAAAGCAGAAGATCATAAGGAAGAGCAGTGCAGTCCCCAATAGAGGTGACATAGAGATTGTATAAGGCTGATGCATAAGGGACATAAAGCCTCTTTCCAGTGAGATCAGGGTCAGATGCTTCCAGTGATAGAGTGATAGAATTTGTCCAGTTTTTCTCTACATCGCATAGCTAGTTGGACATCCAATGAATTGTACATAGAAATTACTACTGCTTAATAATAAAACTTTAGTTTCTACACCGATTTTTCCGCATTGGGTTTTTCCGGGGACATTTGTCCAAAAACAATTGTATAGATGTGTTGTATCTTTTTCCTGTTTAGTTTCGTGTTTCAACATATTATTTTAAATAGAAAATGATGTAGTTGTATTTAGTTTGAAATTTAATGTAGAACACAGTAAATAACTTGTATGGATTAAAAAGTAAGAGAAGTAACATCTATTTTCTGCAGTGGGGATTCCGAGTTTAGGAATTTTCACATGGTATCCGACCTACAGGTGAAGCAAGAAGAACATAGCCGAAAGACCCAACATTTAAGGAAGAAGGGAATTGGAAATTCCTACAGAGGAAGCAATTCGAATCCCCAAAGGGATTAAACAGTTCAATATAGGAGGGGATTTTTTTTGAGTAAGGGCTCTCTTTGAGTGAGTCAAAAGAGTGGTAATACTTCCACATCGAAGTTTGCTAGTGGCAGAGAGAGAAATGCAACATAAGATTCAGTGAAGGGTTTTCTAGTGGGATGTAGTTTTCTACAGGCAGTTGCTGGGCAGAAAGATTCTAGAGTGAAAAGGGAGACATTGTTGAGGGAATTCTTCCTTAGAGGACTTCTAGCCTAGGATTCTAAATTCTCACTAGATGAGCAGCAGCAGAGAGGGCCATATCTACAAGTTCTAGAAGGGAGTGCATAGGCTAGTCTCGTGCTACATAGGGAGAGAGCAGGTTATTCGAATTTTTTTATTGGCAGAGATGGTAGCCAGTGGAATGAGGGATCAAGATAGGTTGGATGGGGCATCCAACTATGTGATCTGGAAGGCAAGGATATCATGCCTTCTGGATGAGAATATTCTCAAAGTCTACGTCGACAACGTGGTAGCTGAACCCACACATCAAGTTCAACTCAAGAAGTACAAGCGAGAAATGGCTACGAAAAAAACAATGATCCTCGATGGAGTGAAGGATCATATAGTTTGTCACATTGCTAGCAGAAATAATTCCAAAGAGATGTGGGATGCATTGTAGAAGTTGTATCAAGGATACTCCAAGGAACGGAAGATGTACCTCGAGCAGAAGATGAGATCTACAGACATGCAGAAGGGGGAACGCATTGATCCATTCCTCACGAAGCTTCAGGAGACCCGAGATGAATTGACATTTGTGGGGTTAACACCTCAAGGTTCTAAGACAGTTATAATGGCCCTTAACTTAGTTTTAGAGGAGTGGTAAGTCTTTGTCTAGAGCCTCCTAGGTAGGGAAAGTTTGCTAAACTGGGATGAAATGTGGTCATATCTTAAGCAAGAGGAGCTGAGGAGGGACTTAGTCAAGTGTAAACTTTATGGAAGTAGCAACAGTGGGTCGAAGCCCAAGGAGGATGAAGAAAATGCGGCCCTCACATCCAAGGGGTAGGAGGAGCAAAGAAGGCAAAAGAAGGATGTTTCAAAGACCAAATGCTTCAAGTGTGGTGAACTTGGTCGCTATGAAATATAATGTCCTCTCAGGAAGAAGGAAAAAAATGAAAATCATGATCTGAAGGTTGCAGTTGTGAAGATTGAGGAGGATGAGTTTTCCATGATAACCGAGATACCTCCAGGATGGAGTTCGACTAATTTAGAGTTATGGTTCGAAAGAGCTACAAATGGGCGAGATCCTTGAGGAGCCCACCTCTTGGATCAATTCCATGCTATGAGAGCCCAGATCAGTAGTAGCAGTATGGACCAATGTCAGTTGGCGTAGGGGAATGACGGAGTGATAGTTGCAGAGGCTAGTAGCATAGAGTATAGTTGGCAATAGTGTAGATGGCACATAATTGAGGTCAACAACAACGTAAATGCATTAAAGGTTCAACGCAGAGACTAGTAGTAGTTAGACTTCAGCAGTGAGATGCATCATATTGAACACTAGTTCATTAATTTGGTATTCTTTGGAGAAGGTTACAGTGCATATGCAGTTGGAAGTGGTAGTGCCAACAACATCACAGATGTAGATTTGAGAGGGAGTTACAATAAAAATGAAATGTTGATAGTGGCAGGGTCAGCAGTAGTACAGATGCAACATTTACACACTAGTTGTTGGACATGATGTCAGACATCAACAATGCAAAAGGAGATGTTATAGAATAGAGTGATGCTTCAGTAGGTTGCATTGCTAGAGCACATTCCTCGCTAAGAGGGAGTGTTGAATTCTAGTAGCATCAGATGTGCTCTAAGTCTCAAATTTTACAGGGAGGCTTAGACAGATTCATTCTCCAATAGAAAATAATCATTTTGGGAAATTCCACCTGGAGATAGTTTTATTAAAATAATTAATTATTTTTAATGGGACCCTAAGTCTAAACTTAGGAAACTAAAATAATTAATGGGTATTAATCTAAACTATGGGTGTAACTTCTAGAATAAGACGAGGATCAAACCAAAATGATCTAAGCCACTGATAAGAAGTTAACTTGGGTTGTTGGTTGTCCAACAGAAATATATAAGAAGAGGCTTGAAGGGCAATTGAAGAACACACAAAGTGGAGATAAGAAGTTCAATTTTCGTAAGCAAAGCAGCTGTCATAGAGATTTTAGATAGTGATCTTTTGCAGAGAGGGGCATGGATAGTATATGGTGTGGATTATTTTCTTGGGCCAAAGAGTACAAAGTAGAGAGGATAGAACAACATTGAGAGAGAGGTTGACACTGACCCACATAGTGCTGACGCAGTGGAAGCACAGAACCTAGAGGGAGATTGGGCTTCCTACTAAGGATATCAAGTTTTAGAAGTCGAGAGCTGGGATGTGAGACCGGGAGGTTGGAAATCAAATTTTCTGGACAACATAGGATCAAGAGGAAGAGCAATGCAGTCCCCAATAAAGGTGGCATAGAGATTGCATAAGAGTAACACAGTTCTGTTCAAAGGTTGATGCAGAAGTGATGCAAAGCCTCTTTCCAGTGAGATTAGGGTCAGATTATTCTAGTGACAGAGTGAGAGCATCTCACTACCTGTTTTTTCTAGTTTTTCTCTGCATTGGATAGCTAGTTGGGCTTCCAACGAATTGTACTAAAAAATTACTACTGCTTAATAAAAAACCATCAGTTGCTGCACCAATTTTCTTCCATTGGGTCTTTCCAGTGACATTTGTCCAAAAATAACTCTGTAGATGTGTTATATCTTTTTCCTGTTTACTTTCTTGTTTCGACATATTATTTTAAATAGTGAATGTTGTAGTTATATTGACGTCGATATTTACTGTAGAACATAATAAATAACTTGTATGGATTAAAAAGTAAGAGAAGTAACATAAGTTTTTTACAGTAAGGATTCCGGGTTTATGAATTTTCAAAATTACAAGATTACATCATAACTTCCACATAATCATGTGATGAAGGTGTGACATGTCACTATCCTTGATGATTGGGACTAGTGGTGACAAATGACATGGAATTTCTTTAGTGGTGACATGGCTACCACTCTTTTCTTCGTTCTTCATACAACTTATGATAATTGATTCCTTCACCCTCCAAAGGGTCTTTGATATTGGAATATTTAAGTTGCTTCGATCATGAAGCTTGCAATGTTCTTTCAATGCTTCCTTTATCTGTCCTCTTTGCTTGATCTTACTTATGTATGTTTTCCATGCTATTTGTGGAACACATGTATCTGCAATCACTCATGACAAGCAACCATCAACTTGAAAATATCCTATTCTAGCATGTTTTATGTAGATTTACTACTCATTCCGTTTTAGTGCACTTAAAAGGTATAAGGTGAGCTTTTGGGTGCAAGGGTGTACTTCAAAAGGCTAGAAGTTTGAAGAAGGAAGGCTTCAGGGCTTAGGCATGTGCTCATGCACTCAAGGGAGAGAGGAAATCAAGGCAAGGTGCATGGTGCGAGTCTGAAGGAGGAGGCTTTGGGATTCCCAAGTGCATTGTGCGCTAAATGGAGAGAAGGAGGGTGTGAGGAATACTCCTGAAGGCTAAAGGGGAAGGCTTTAGGCCTTCGGGATGTGCTCATGTGCTTAATAGTCCCAAGAGGTCAGCACATGGCACAAGTATGAAGGCTGATGTTTTGTTCCTTCGAAGTGTGTTATTGTGATCAAAGGATCCAAGAGGGTGCATGACGCATTGTCGAAGGTTGAAGGGTGGGGTTTAAGGACTTCAGGGTGTGCTCATGTACTCAAGTAGGGCACATTCCTTTGGGTTGAAGGAGTGCGCTCAAAGGAAGACTTCGTCTCTTCAACGACGCAATTTGGAACAAGGAAGGGTAAATGGCTTAATGAGTACACTTTTATGTCCAAAAACCATAGGTTCAAATTCCAAGGACTAACCGCCACGGACCATAGGTAAGTTTTCCAACATATACGCGCTTTTCCTTGCATGAATGTGCGTGCATACGCATACGCGACTTTGTAACGACTAACTTGCGTGTATACGCAGATCTGTCACGATGAACCTGCGTATATGTATTTTCTCTTCATTCTTGTAGTCTTGTTCATCAATTCCTTGCTGCTGACCTTTTGCACTTTGATTTGTCATCTATGTGGTTTGCCATCAAGGACAACACTTGTCTCATAATGCCAACTGTCACGCCCCCAATCTTTTTTTTTTTTCTTATTGGGGGGGTGCGGCACCACCGTGTACTCTATTTATTCAATAGGAGCACATGTGGACTACGCCTTCACACTTAATTTAACTTCGTTAATTAATTAAACAAATATATCTTCATAACCGAGCTATAACCATTAACTTCATAACCGATTATAATTCATAACTGATTACAATAAATATGCAATGTCAAAATCGCATACAAACATAACACACAATTGTAATGGGACGGGCAACTCCCGAATGAGTTCGCCCACAATATTATATTATGAATCTCTTTTCAATAATACAATGATACAAGTGTGCCGGACAAGTCCACGGCCACACTTAGAAATACAATAAGGTAGAGAGTCTTAATCAGACACCAACGTGCACCTTTTGTTTGTGAACGGGTCTCACCCAGAAGTTCACCAAAATCTGCACCCAATCCGTGTACAACGACCTTCCTCAACCGAGTCACCTTCTCAAGGAAACCTTGAACATATATGGTTGTGCTCATTCAATTCTACCCCAACCGTGTACAAGAACTTTCCGTTGCGGTGATAACCAACCTCTTCGTTCGGAGAACCCCGAGAGAGCCTTCGTACTCCTTTTATCTGATTTCTACAAGGCCTAAGGCAGCCTCAACCCGTGCGTAGATCCACTCCTTCGTTCGTGAGCGAGGATCCAAACCGGCCGTCCAAAACACTCCTTCACTTCTGCCAAATCGTGCACCGATTTCCTGCTCCAAGACCGTGTACCCAACTTCCCTTAATCGAACCACCATACACATAATCCAATTCTCAAACATACGAAAGTCTTTCCTTGTTTATGCACATAAGAGAATGCACATTACTCCAAGTCTTCACATGTTCCTTGACCTTATGCGAAGAGGAACGTAGAGCGAAGTGATGGATGGAATGAGCCTCATGCTCATCCATATATATACGCTTCTCCCATCATGTTTCGAGGGGCCACTTATTATAAAGCCGACCTCCCTTTTACATAAAGAGCCCACGTATAATTATATTTACATTACTTTAATGAACCTCCATCCATAAAGTATGTCGGTTATCCCATATACGTCCTCTATTATCAATATAGCCCACGTATATGTGTTTAATATTATATTTATGGGCCTCCATAACATCATACGTCCATAAGTTATGTCGGTCCTCATTATTTTTAATTCTCCACCACATACACGTCCTTCTTATGCTTTTAATGGGGTGCATTATTTATGGCCGCCCTCTATTAACATACACATAAGTCTCGTACATGCTTATGGATTAAATTGTTTTATTACAAGCTTTGTCCTCTCGTATAAGCCATGTAATGTATGTGTCACACTTCTTCGCTATGTCCCCCACATGATAAATTTGCCACCGCCATATCTGTCCCTTTCGGCGGGTCGGCCTTTGCTACGCAAAGCCGCCCACGCCAAAGGGTATAAGCTTTCGGCCTACCTTGTATCGTAACGCTCTGCCCGTCCGTTTACTCGTGCGCTGCCCCATCGTTGAACTTATGCTGCCACTTCACCCGCTATTCGGGTTTGTTGCCTTACTCATTCGTTGATGTCATTGCTGCCTGAGTTCGTTCGACCAAAACGTCTGAACGGGTGTACGCCTCGCGCACCACCCATAATCTGTGTGTGTTTTCTGCCACAAGTCATACTGCCCGCTGTGTCAACCTGCAACCTAACCGCACTGCCAATTATGTGTATAGATCGCCCGCTCGATCGTTTACAGTCCACTGCTTCCGTGTCCTGGTCCTTGACCCGTCGATATATACATCTGTGTAGCCTTGCCCGATGCCTCGCCCGGGTCGTGCCTTTTGTTGGGTGAAGGCATGTTTGCCCGTCGTGTGGGTCGCCCACCCGTCGTGCGAAGCGCCCGATTCCTCAGGGCGTGACATCCTCCCCCACCCTAAATCATTTTCGTCTCGACAACAATTCATCCCGGTAGCTCCTACCGAAACCATCAGTGTCCTCATCGATCCTCCACATCAAGTCACTCTTCCAAGCCATGATCTAAAGCATGTACTTGGGAGTACACATCCCATACTGCATCAAGGTCGGAAGAATGCATCGACCTCAGCTTCTCAATGCATCAGATCTCCAAGTCCACCATGTATGAAGCCCCTGAACATTTCATGCTCTTACGAGCTCCAAGCCTCTAACCAGATGTCCATGCCTAAGTCGTCCAAGTAGATTCGTCCAACCATCGGTCATCCTCATCCAAGCTGTCATTTTTGGTTTAGTAAACTCGGTTACCAACCTCATCATTAACCAAGAAGTAGACTTCCCAATGATCCTACCTCTATTGGGTCATCCGTATATAACCAAGTGTCTCACATCTTGATTATCTAGTCATGTTGCAAGTTTCCTTCGTCATAGCTCCTCCACCAAAGTGTCATCAAGACTATGAGAAGTCCACCCAAGGGTGTGCCCTTCAAACTGTCCATAAGTCATGCCGGGCACTTAGCCATGTGGCTAATGCATGACCCAATCATCCGCAACGATCATCATGTTCCACCCTTATCACGGGCCCTTGCACCTCTCACCATAAGGTCACAAGTAACCCCAACAAGCCCCGCAACCGCTGTCAATCCTTGCTTCTTCATACAAAGTCCCATCATGAACACCCACGTCACGATCCTCCATAGCATAGGCAAACTGATTTTGCCTCTTCCTGCACCCGGTCCATCTACCAAATGTCCAAATGGAACACAAGTATCATCGTCATGAGGTCTCCCCATGAGAGTATCTTCATCTATACATGTATGCAAACTGTCCAATCGTGGTCCAACTTGATCAAGTTCAAGTCCATCCTCGGCCATAGTCATGTCTGCAACATCATCGGTTGTACAATCTGCAACCTGATCTTGCTCCATTGCCCAACCAAGTTGAAGAAGTTCATCTCCAACGTTCTTCTCCAAGACTGCAAGCTTGTCATGAACACGGGGATTCTCCTTTTTCAACCACCTCAACCTGTATAAGGTAAGAAAGAGCTTCCCTTTGCCTTCTCCCAAACTTGTCATGCCCTGTTCTTCAATGTGAGTGTCATCACCCATCCATGTCGCTAAGCAGCACGATCCCGGTTCAACCTGAGCACCTTCAAGTTTTGCCTTCATTGGGCTCTCATCATCAAGAGTGTCCACCCATGATGCCGAACTATATGACCCTGTTTCAACTTGATTAGACTCAAGTTCGGCCTTCACCATATCTTCATCATCACATGGCCCTTCTGTATGAATACTTTCATCTGTCCATGTCTCTGAGTTGCATGATTCCGGCTTGTCTTGGTTGTCTTCAAGTCTGACCTCCATCATAGTCACGTTCTCAACATCTTCGGTCAATATGACTTCCCCTTCCTGGTCTGCAATTTCACCTCATTCCACTGCCTGACTGATTTGAAGAAGTCCTTCTCGTCCAAGCATTACATCAATGCCATCCTTGTTTATCACTACGAAGTCCAGCTGTCCTCTGCGCCCTTCTATCTGTACGGGTACATCTTGTATCGTACCCAATGCCAAGTTCCACGGGGTTATTTCCCATTCGTCCATAGTAGATAACAGTCCTGCTTCTTCTACTAACCGTGCCGATATAATGTTATATGGACCTCCGGATTTTGCCAACACTTGAACATCTCTGCCACAAATCTTCAAGGTTACACGTTCTCGGTTATCCTCCTACTGCAACTTCTCGAACATTCTTTTTCTTTTTTGATATCTTACACTAGTCCTACTACTGCAACTTCTCCACCACACGTTTTGAGAAAGATCTTTGAAATATGGTTTTACATAATCCTCATATCAGTTTTCCAAACAGATTTTAGGATCTGCATTAGAAGTCCATCAACATTCTATTGTAGATCCAAATCGCAAGCAACAAATAGCACGCCATACTTTACAGGAAGCTAGTAAACTAGTGCGTAATGGACTTAAAAACCACTACAGATGGACTTACGATTTTGTTGCACCTTCTTTGATCTCGTTTGTGATACCATTGTGAGCTCTTTCCTCTTACAAATGCAAGCTTCCTTCCCTGTGGTTTCGTGGAAGTTTTCTCACAATGCAATCTCGTTTTCCATCACAGCGAAATTATAGAACCATTCTCTCTGCAATTTGATGATTAATCAGAGAGTAAATTCATGTTACATTTCTACGATAAGGTGGCACGTCTCTCCGCAAATTATTGGGACAGTTTTTCAGTGAAATCATTCACCAATTTCTCAGTGTTTTTATTAGGAAAAACCGCTGTGACTTGAACATCATTCTCAGTAAAATAATGACCCAGTTATAACTGTGATTTGGTTATCAATCTCAGCAAAGTCGAGGCACGTTTTTCAATTGCATTTTGGTAATCATTCTTAGCAAATTTTGCCCCATTTTCCTCTACAAATAAGTGGCTCATCTGCTGCAAATCCATGGCCTGTTATAGAAAAATCATGGTCCATTTTACTGAGAATTTTTTATTTCTTCTCTACTGTTTTGGTGGCTCATTTTGCCTCATTTAGTGGCTAGTTTTTTTTTATCATGGATTTGTATTTTTTTTTATCATGGATTTGTATCTAAGGATTATATCTGATCTCGGTCATATCCGTTCTTAATCTGCCATTAACTGACTAGATTTTTTTTAATGTGTCTCACAACCACCCAATAAAATTCGATTCTTAGTGGCCTTAACATAAAGCACAACCACCCGATAAAGTTTGACTCTTGGGTGGCCTTGCTGACCGGGCCATCCCCAACTTACGCTAATAAAACTTGATCATTTTTGTGACTCTTTACTAAACAAAATCGGAGTCATATTCACAGTTTAAGCTATCATAGTGTGACGAACTTAATTTATCATCACATAGTGGTCATTTTCACAATTTAATTTATCATAGTGTGAGCCACTTAATTTATCATTATTGTTTTTGCTTACATATTATGAATAGTCTTCCCTCTTGGTTAATGACTCCAAATGCATTGATTTCTGAAAGCAGTCACAAGGAACTGTAATATGGTCCTATGTTTCAACGGAATTCATGAATACACGCTTATTCAGCTACTCTACACACAATGTGATTTACACTTTCAATTGTTGTTACATCTCCTTTATTGAAGTAATGATGGGGTGTTAGCTTATAATTTTCACTGGCATCATTTTACCGCTATGGGAAATGAACAACATTGAGATATGAATTATTTTTAACTTATTGATGTGTTGGATAAGGAAGGTTGTATTTTTGTTTTTTTAAACAGCTGGAAAATAATCATAATTTAGTTGAGAAGAACTATTACTAAGTATTATTGGCTAATACAAGTAGATTCATCAATGTTATTTAAAAAAACCACTTTACTTAAAATTACAACAAAAACTATTTGTAAATCTAAAGCCATTAACTACTTTCAATACATCCTATCTCTTAAACAAACAATTTTAAAACATATACTAAACCCAAAATTAAATCAAACCACATTATTTATGTTATTTTTAAAATAACTATTTTGATATATATATATATATATTATTGCAAATA
>APFE030415013.1:71202-96216 GCA_000404065.3 Pinus taeda
CTAGGTTAAGATCTTGCTTTGTTACTTAGGTTGTTTTTGATGATTAAAATAGATTTTCACGCTTCAGGTTGATTTGAAAGTTTGGTAATAGAAAATATCTACCAAAAGACCATCAAAAAATCCTTTATCTCATCTCTTCCTCCTTGGGACCATGAGCTGAGACCAAGGCATACTTGCTACCACAAAAACATTGTTTTTGCCTTTCCATGCGATTGCTAGTGTTAGATTCTTAGTTGGAAAAGTTGATAGTAGTTGTACTTTCATGTTTATATCTATTCTTATTTATTTTCCATAGTTATCTTGCATTATTTCCTGTCTATAAACTTATGTTCATCATGTTTCTAGTTTTCAGGTCAGATTAGGTCAAAATAGATAGATCCCTAGTTTTTCTAGTCTTGGTTCGATCAGTTTCGGAAAATAGTTTACAGAACACCTGTGATACAATTCCACCTACCTTTACTCCATCATGCAACCTACTCCAACCCCTAATTCTAGATTCATTCCCTTCATTCGCCACACTTTTCCATTTTTCTCTAATTTCTACCTTCTTGTGCAGCATTGCTCCCTCCATCCTTGAACAAATCCAACCACCTTCATCACTCCTTAGCTTCATTTACCAAGTCCTAGATCCCTTAACATCCTTATACATCCTCCATTTCCACTTTCCCACTGTTTTTCCACCATCAACCCTCCAAAATCCTCTTTCGGCTCTTCCTGTGGAACTTCCTATAGAACATCCTATAGAACCCCTGCAGACTTTCTATAGAAGTTCACATGAGCAGTTTTTCGAGATCTGATCATTGTGTGACTCTCTGGAAGGGTGCTAGCGATCCTTTAGGCCCTCTTCTCACCTTCCCAACCTCCTGCAAGGTCCCACTCCATTTCCTTTCACCAATCAACCTCTGCACAGTCAAAAACAGTTAAAGCACATGCATAATAATTCTGCAAGATTACTCAAAAATACAAAAAGATGTTTTTTCCATATTTTCCTTCAGAAGTAGCTTAGTCACATGCATTTTACCTTTCCAAGAGTCAATGGCATCCATTTCCACAACTATCATCTCTTTTCTTGCACCAGTAGGGTTAGTGAGTAAAACTAGGGTTTGTTAGGGTTTGCATTTCCTTTCAGCTTTCAACTTCTTTCTGCAAGTAGACTAGCCTCTTTTGAGTTAGATTTCATGCATCATATTTAAAATCTTCTTATAAGATCTCATAGAAGTTAGCTTAAGCTCCTAACGAACTTGTGCCAGCTAATCAAGTGATAGCCTGCAGCAAGAGCTAGTACTTGTGCATATAGCATGTCGCTTCCAAGTTTATTACAAACAACTGGGTTGATAAAATTAAAGAAGGGAATCTGAGGAGTTGTAGCATCATTGCTACAATATTGGAGCCCACCATATTTTTGGTTACGTTTCTGGGGAAGCGTCAAAGTATTTGTTATTACTTCTTTTCTTCTATTTTCTACTACAACCTTCTGCTAAGTAGTTTATTTCAGCAAGAGTAGAGTAGTTGTTTCATTTCCATTCTACAATTTCATTTCCGCAAAAGTAGATTAGACATTTCCTGCTTTCCTAGACTGACATTTCAATTATGCAAGCGTAGATTAGCATTTCAATTCTGCAAGTATAACTTAGCATTTCATTTCTGCAATTTCATTTCAGCATCATAGATTATTTATTTCCTGCTTTCATTTCAATTCTGCAATTTTCATTGCACAAAGGTTTATTATAGTTAGTTCAAATTTGTTGTTCAATCAATTCCAGTTTTGTAGGTACAAGCAGAGAAAAACACAAAAATTAACCAAAAATATTTCATTTCATGCCTCGTAGGAACAGAGACAATTCAGGAAAATTCTTACCCAACACCCCCACCACATCACTGAGTCACCCTTCTCTCTTCTTCGGTGGCAATGAACCTCCAGAGATATACGAAGATCCTATAACAGAAGAAGAGCAAGAAAACATTCCCCTTGAGACCATGGCTGAACACAGAAACGGTATAGGAGATGAGAGAATAGAAGGTGCCTTTGCCATCTGAGAGACCAATGGGGACACAAAAATGAAAAACATAAGTCCCTCAACCTTACCTCACTTCCATGGATTGACCACTGAAGACCCTAATACCTTATTGTTTGAATTTTTTATCCTTTGTTGAACTTATGATTATGCAGAAGACAAGCAAAAGTTGAAACTCTTTCCCTCTACCCTCAAGGATGCAACACTATGCTGGTTCATGGAGTTACCTAAAAATAGTATCACAACTTGGGCTCATATGCAGCAAGCCTTTAACAACAAATATTGGGATTACTGTAGGTCAAAGGAAACGAAGGGAGAAATGTTTTGGATTACCATGGGAAGTGATGAATCTTTAGAAGACTATGAAGAAGGGTTCCAAATCAGTTATAAAAGGGCCAGGTGCACACTTGACCCTGAATCTCTGAAGCTCGTTCTGCTCTAAGGAGTTCCTGTAGACCTTCTAGATACCCTCCATTTGCTGGCTGGAGGAGACATCTACCAGCTAACTTATGATGACATAAAGACTTTTTTTTGAAACCATTCTAGGGCAGCCCGGAAAATATGTAGGGGGAGTCAACTTTTAACCAGTGCCACCTTTTCCAAACATGCGTTTGCAAATCAGATGGAAGACCTTAAAAGTGAGGTGAGATAGACCATTTCCATGCAAATGGATACCTTCTGAATCCAACAGAAGCAAGAGGAGGCTGAGAAGGCTTTGGCCATCTTCTATCCTAGATGCATAAGGAAGCATCCTCGGAATGAGTGTCCATTACACTCCGTAGAGATATGTTTCGTTTGTGAGGCAGATCACCCTACAAACCAGTGCCCAACCTTACCTGGAATTAAAGCTATGTACCAAGGGGCCGAAGGAACCACTGAACCACTCTACTTCCTAAACCAAAGGAGGCCACATGGATCCAGACCTTATCAGCAGGGGATGCATGGGACATCCCAAACTTATTACAACCCCAACCAATCCACTCACATACCTTCTTGGGGTCCCCCTACTCATCCTTCTTGGTTTGCACCCCCTCCTTGGTCATATCCATCTCAATACCATACTCAACCTGCGGCTCATTCGTTTCATTCTCATGTTCAGTCACAACCTCAGTGGAATGCACCTCAATAGGGATGGAGGCCCCAGTACAACTCTCCTCCCACTATTTTGCCTCCACCACCTGCTCAACAACAACCATTACCTCCTGCTCCTCCAAGGCAACCCTAGATGCCTGCTCAACCAAACCCGAACCCCAATAAAATACTAGCCTAGCAGGTATATACTGGAGAGAAAACATGCCCTACCTATGCTGTGGAGATTCAGGAGATCAACCTATGATCTGGGAAGGTCCTCCCAGATAGGCAACCTCCTCTTAAGGAGGAGGAGGAAGAGAAACAAGAAAGTGAACCCAAAGCCATTCCACCTTTTCCTGAGAGACTAACTGGAACCAAGCAACCAAACCCAGAAGAGGCTGAACTTTTGGGAGAACTTAAACAGTTATGTGTAAAAATACCACTTCTCCAGGCCATAAAAGATGTACCAATATACAACAAATTGATCAAAGAGGATTGTTTCAGGCACCCAGGCAAGCACAAGAGAGATGCCCCAACTATCAATGTCATAGGACAACTGTCCCACCTAATGTTGGAACAAGTAATCTATCCAAAATATCTGGACCCTAGGTGTCCTGTAGTCGATGTCCACATCAATGGCACCATAATCCCCCACACCCTGATAGATCTAGGGGCTGCCATTAATGTGATGACTAGAGACACCATGCTCAAACTCAACCTTCAAAGTTCCCTAAGAAATACCTCAATAGTATTGTAGTTAGCAGACCACTCCACTGTGACCCTCGAAGGGATTGTGGAAGATGTCATGGTCTCCGTTGATTCTTGGGAGTACCCTGCAGACTTCTTGGTCCTTCAACCAAAGGAAAAACTCACTAGATACCCCCTCATTTTGGGAAGGCCTTGGTTAACTATTGTAGATGCTTACATTAGTTGTCGAGTTGGGAACATGACCATTAAGAATGGGCCTATGTCCAAACAGCTAGTCCTATATCCTCCTGCCTAACCTCTTATAGAACATGACTTACCTCTCTGGTTGGAGGAGGAAGATGAGGATGAAGTCTACTCTGCACCATTGTGCATAGTGGAAGCCACCAGGGGAGGTCCTCAAACCGAGGATGACCTTATTGAGAATTTGATTCAAAATCCACCTCCTAGTGTGCTACCATTAGAAGGGTTGGTAGAAGACACCCAAGCCAGTGCTTTAGTGTATCTCTGTGGGGCTAATCCGACCTCTCTCTGAGTTAAGAATGTGGAATTTGGCCTTGAAAGAACCTTGAATATCAACTCATCCCTATCCCCCTCTCAGGAGAAGGAGTTGTGTAGCTTATTGAACTACCATTTAGATGCTTTTGCCTAGGGATATAAGGAGATGAAAGGAGTCCACCCTTCAATCTATACCCACCACATTTACATTAAAGAGGATTGTAAACCAGTCAGGTAGCCTCAGAGGAGAATGAATCCAGCCCTTGAGGACATTGTCAAAGAAGAACTGCAAAAGTTGCTGGATGCGGGATTCATCTACCCCATATCTGATAGCAAGTGGGTTTCTCCTCTAGTGCTTGTGCCCAAGAAAAATGGGAAGTGGAGAATCTGTGTGGATTATCGAGAACTTAACAAAGCTACCAAGAAGGACCATTTCCCTTTTCCTTTCATTGATCAAGTGTTAGATGGCCTGGCACGAAAGAAGTTCTTTTCCTTCCTAGATGGGTTTAGCGGGTATAATCAGATCCAAATAAGCCCACAAGACCAAGATAAGACCACTATCACTATTCCATGGGGTACCTTTACCTACCAGGTCCTTCCCTTTGGGTTATGCAACACTCCTACCACTTTCCAGAGAGCAGTACTGAGCATATTTGTTGAGCTGGTTCATGATTCGGTGGAAATCTATATGGATAACTTTACTCCTTATGGGTCCAACTTCCAAGAAGCATTGACTAACCTGGGAAAAGTTTTAACCAAGTGTACTGAAATGAACCTGTCCCTCAGTCCTGAAAAATGTGAATTCCTAATGACTTAAGGGACCGTGCTAGGTCATACAATTTCTCAGCAAGGATTACAGGTGGATCCCAACAAGATTGCTATCATCCAAAGGGTTCCACCTCCTCAAAAGGTAAGAGATGTTCGGAGTTTTCTAGGCTTAGCAGGATATTATAGAAGATCCATTAAAGATTTCAATAAGCTAGCCTCTCCATTGTTTGGTTATTTGGGGAAAGATGTTGAGTTTATATGGACTGACAACTGTCAAGAGGCTCTGGATGCATTGGAAGGTAAGCTAGTAACTGCGCCAATCTTGAGAGGTCCAAACTGGGCCCTACCTTTCCACATTCACATAGATGCCTCGAACAAAGCCATAGGAGTAGCCTTAGGACAAGTTGAAGAGAAGCTACCATATGCCATATATTTTTCAGTAAAAACCTGTCCAACGAAGAGTTAAACTATACTGTAACTGAGAAAGAGCTCCTAGCTGTAGTCCATTCCCTAAACAAGTTCAGACACTACATCACTGGTTATCAATCATTCGTACACACTGACCATGTTACAATTAGGTATTTGATGAATAAACCTGATGGAAATGCTTGCATCATTAGATGGTTACTTTTATTGTAGCAATTTGATTTTACCATTGTTGATAAGCCAGGTAAGGAAAATGTTGTTGTTGATTTTCTGTCTAGGCTAGATTTGCCTGCAGGTGAAGAAGGGATGGTGGATGATCAAATTCCAGATGAACACCTATTTGCTATTTCAGTAATCTCTCCATGGTTTGCTGATATAGAAAATTACTTGGTTTCAGCACAGTTCCCGCCACACCTATCCTTGAAAGAGAAGAGCAAGATCGGAGGAAAAGCACCTCATTCACTTGGATTGGGGGCAACCTATTTAAACTTGGCCTAGATCATATTTTGAGGCGTTGTGTCAGGGAGGAGGAAGTTTTTGACATCCTCCTAACCTATCATGATGGGCCCTGTGGAGGCCACTTTGTAGCAAAAAAAACCGCCTTCAAAATTCTACAGGTAGGCTACTATTGGCCCATTCTTCATGAAGATGTCAGGAGATACATCAGCCAATGTGACCGATGTCAAAGGATGGGGAAACCGACTCCAAGGGATGAAATTTCCATCCAACCTCAAGTGACTTTCCAGCCATTTGAGAAGTGGGGCAGGGAATTTGTGGGTCCTATCAACCCTCCTTCAAAACAAAAGTCTTACATCATTGTGTGCATGGACTACCTCACAAAGTGGGCAGAAACAAAGGAAATCAAGGTAGCAACAGAAGAAAAAGTGCTTGAGTTTTTGAGGGAAAATATCTTCTACAAGTTTGGCTACCCAAGAGAGTTAGTCACAGATCAAGGAAGTCAGTTTACCTCTAACCTGATTGAAGACCTACTCACTCATCACAAGATTAAGCACAGGACTTCCACCCCTTATCATCCGAAAGCAAACGGATAGGTGGAAGTCACTAATAGAGCTTTGGAAGAGATTTTGACTAAAGTGGTGAGCAGTAGTAGAACAAATTAGGCAGATCGCTTGGTTGAGGCCACCTGGGCATACAACACTACTTGGAAAACTACAACAGATTTTACACCTTATAAGCTGGTCTATGAGAAGAAGGCTTTGCTATCCATAGAATTTGAATTTAACACTTTGAGGTTGGTAGCTCAGCTGAACCTAGATCTTAGCCATGCAAAACAAGAAATATTACTTTAGCTAAATGGACTAGATGAACAAAGAATGCAGGTCCTTCTCCACTCAGAGGTGGCCCAACTTCAAAGAAGGATATGGCATGACCGGCACCTTAAAGAAAAGAAATTTCAGCCAGGAGATTGGGCACTATTATATGATTCAAGATACAAAGATTTCAAAGGAAAGCTGAGGACAAGATGGCTGGGACCATATATATTGGAGAAATGCAACGACAATGGTTCAATCCTTATTAGGACCATTGATGAAGAA
Organism: Pinus taeda; assembly: GCA_000404065.3. Classification (NCBI taxonomy): domain Eukaryota; kingdom Viridiplantae; phylum Streptophyta; class Pinopsida; order Pinales; family Pinaceae; genus Pinus; species Pinus taeda. The sequence goes on from APFE030415013.1 coordinate 78,242, forward strand.
GACATCCCCATGCTCGTCAATGGGCATCGATTGAAAATCTATAGGAAGACCCTTTCTATGCAGGAGTTCACTGAAACTCTGGATAAATCGGTGTTGGTAGTGGAGTAGGCCCCTATATCCACTCCACCCGCACCTTGAACACAGAAAACAAAAAGAAAAAAAAAAAGAAAAAGAAAAAAACCAAAAAAAAGAAAAAAGAATAAAATATCCTTGGGTCAAACCTCTCGGAGGCACCCAGGGCAGACAGTGAGGGTGAAAACCTCCTGGAGGCACCCCAGCTGTCTCAAAAAAAAAAAAAAAAAAAAAAAAAAAACCTATGTTCTGTTGAATAAATTGCAGGTTGCATGAAGGACATTACAGATTAGGAGGATCGCACAAGACAAAGACAGAAGTTAGCACAATGCTGCAAGCATCCCTCACAATCCATTCCTCCATGACCACTACCCTTTCCTAAGATTTAGTCTCATTCGGGCTAAGATTTCACCTTCGATAGGAATTTTTGTGTCTTCTACAGGAAGATCATGTAGAACCTACGAATAAGCCAAAATCAATCTTAGAAGAGGACCCGAAGGTTAGGAATCTACCTATGACGCCTGTAAACCTCCTTGTTTCCATCCATCACGATATGCACCCTTTTTCCATCTCTGTACACCTCCATTGCACTCATTTTTTTTATGTTCTTGACCATCATACACAGAAATCCTGTTTTCTTCATACTGCCAGCAAAAACATTTTAATGAAAAATCAAGCAGCATTTTTCACTCACCATACCTCATACCCTCCATCTAAACTCCTCATTAGCTGAGACCCTCGTCAACAATGTAACCGTGCTCATTCTAGCTTGTATTCCAGGAGGAGAAGTAGCTACAGGACATCCTATAGTATTCCTGTAGCAACTGATCGCTCTGAAAGACGTACTCCAGAGACAGGGACAACAAAAAAAGGCATAAGACACATGCATGGAGCTCTACTCGAACATGTGAACATCAGCAACAGCCCAAGGCCGAGCATGCAGTGCGCATGCAACAGCAGCAAATGAAGGAATGGGTTCCAAAACCTGAAATCTGCATAACATGGCCGTGACCACGCAGGTAAGTGCCTAAACTCATTCTTCAATTTCATAAATTATATTTTAAAGTGGCATAGCTATGGGAATGGTTCAAATTGAGTGGAATCAATGGCTAGTCAATTGGCCACCCTCGACTAGTTACATATCCTCGTGGGATCCAAACGAGCCCTGTTGCATTCAAAATTGTTGATTAGATGTGCAGCGAACACGTGTGTAGTGTCCATTCAGGGAGAAATTGTTGGGACTGGTAGTGGCGGCGACGGATAGCAGGAGAAAGGAGGTGATGGTGGTTAGAAACATGCAGAAACATTATGGCTGTGATGTCAGATCAACGGTCCAGTTTGACCACCTCATCCCTTCACCACGAATCACGCCACAGTTAAAAGACGCCCAGTTGAAACATGCACCACCCTCTGTTCATTCTGCACTCACGACGTTCTCGACTGGAGTACACATCCACCGCTTCCAGAACAGTTAGCCGGTCATCCTCCACTAGTTTTTCTGCCTGTTTTCGAAAATATCCTGCCTATCGGGCTCTTTCGGAAGCACAATTTCATTCTACAGGAACTGGGAGCCTTCTACAGGAAGGGTTCTATAGGAAAGGCAAAGAACAACTCTGCAGAAGGAAAACTTGGAATTTTCGTCGAATTTCAAGCTCCAGACAAGATGGGCTCGAGAAAACTTCTCTATGCATGATTTTTTTGGGCAAGGTGGTGAATTGAACGGCATTAAATTGAAAAACAAGAGTAAAAGTCTGCCTATGCATTGAGGGAAAGTGAAACTATGTCTGCATATTTCACTGAGTTTACCCAGTTCTTTTCCTCTAGATCCTAAATCTCCTCAACATTTTTTAAATTCTCCTGGAAGAAAGAGACATGTAGCAGTAGAGGCCAGCCTGTGTGCATGAAAAAACTAAATTTACATATCTATCTATGTGCTGAGAAGAGAACCTATGTCCTTATGCTTTGTTCTGTAAAAACAAAATTCTTCTTTTCATAAACAGACCGTCAAATTCTGGGTGACAACAATCTTAAAACAGGAGAATTATTGCTATTTGATATTGTCAGGAACACACCAGAAATTCATTCTTGGGTTCAAAAGAAACCGAATTCAGCTATCCTCTATTTCAGTGATTGACTGTTTGTTTTCTTGATCATTTTCTTTTCTGGTTAAAACATAAAAAGAGCACTCAACACCATGTCAGGACGATTCATAAGGAAAGAACCCTGAGACTCTAGCAAGTTGCACGAGCACCTTGAGGTGGTGGACCTTTTCACCTAGGAAAATTGGATATCCTTCTTTGACAAAATTCAGGTTTATGATAAGGACGTAACTCAAGAGTTTTTAATGTCCCTGAGGCCACATTCAAAGACACATGCCATAGTGAGTTTTATGGGTTTGACCATAGAACTTACCTCGGAGCTCATCAGTAGAATTGTTGGTCTACCATTGGGGCTCCCTTGGAGCAAAGAAGAGAGATAATTAGGCCAAGTTGCTAAGAAAACATTTTTTCTGCCCGAGGAGCATCCTGTAGAAGACAAAAAATGGAGTTAGAAGGACAAGCTTGCCTCCTCTCTGGTGTGAAGTTAGTTATCAAATTATGAAGTATATCACATGTGAAGGGAGTTTTAGCATCATCTATGGATATCATTTCAAGTTATTACATGAATTAAGGCATGGGATGGACTTGCCTCCAGCCAAGAAACTGAGCATCCCATATTTCCTTCTTCAATCCTTAATTGAATGTGGTACAAAGCTAAATGAAGGGATCCAAGATCAGTTGGCCAACCATGGGCTCATCAAACTATTGGTGGAAGATGCTTTACACACCTATACTATCCCCATATCTTGGGAAATCTTCAAAAACATGTCTAGGGATGATAACATTAGAACTTTGGCTGAGAACATCACCCCATCCAACAGTGAGGAGGGGTAGAAAATTGAAGAAACTGAGAATAAAGATGATAAGGGAGCACAGGACATTCAAGAAGAGGGAAAAACAGAGGAAGAACAACAAGAAAAAGAATAATTTGGCAAGACTGTTGAGCCTAAAAATAAGGAAGAAACAACAGCAAAAACAACAAGGGAAAAGAGGACACAGATTAAAAGGGAAAAGGTTGAGAAAGCCCAAATGAAGGATGCCACATCCAAAGTAGGCACCCATAAAGAAAAGGGAAAGACACACTCTGAAAAATTAGTCATATAGACAGAAATAATGGACACAGAGGTTTCTACAGGAAGTGAAGGAAAAGAACAACAGGAAGAGAAATCCCCTGAGAGAATGGCAAGGGAGGCAGCAGTTGTGCTTGCTGCATTAAGCACACCTATAGAACAAAAAGGAAAAAGAAAGAGGCAAACCTCCATGTACTTTAAAGCTAGGAGAAGCACAAGGATCAAAGTGGGTAAACTCCAGCCACAATCAAAGGAACCAATTGTCATTAAGGACATAACCACTAAACCAAAAGAAGAGTCTCCTTCCAAGATATCTATCACCTATGAAAGAGGGAGCCCAAAATCCTCCACCTAGAGAGACAGAATTAGGATGATGGACTCAAAGGCAGCTCTACAGGAAACTCTAGCTAAGTTAAAAGAGAATGAGAAATTGGAGGAGAAGGAAGACAAACAATCATAGGGAGAAGAAAATACCGAGGAGATATTGGAACCAAGCCCTCAGCCTAGCTTGGGCTCATATTACAACCTATTAGAAGGTGGGAAGATCATCCCACAGAAGTTTACTGTACCACTTTTCTTTGCATTGGAACAAGAATGGGTTAGGACTCACACTTGGATGAGGATTGCTAAATCCAAAGGTTTGGTAGACATAGGCCGCCTGGAAGAATAGCTAAAAGAATAAAGGAAAGAGTTGGCCATGGTGAGGCACATAGAAAGCAGTCAAAGAGCCAAATTACAGGAAGAGAATGAGCTGCTGAAAAAGCAGTTGCAGCTACAGGGAGGTCATAAGGAAGATAGGCCATCCATTTTGGGAGGGCAACAGCAGCAAGAAGGACCTCCAACAGACAAGGAAACAATCGAGCAACAATAAAGAGAGGAAAATCTACAAGTTGATGTTGAGTTGCTAACAAAACTGCTGCAGGAAAAGGAGTCTCAGGCAGCAGAAGAAATATAGGGTTTAAAGCAACAGTTGCAAGAGAAAGAGGCCCAAATGGCTTGCATGGATAGATGGGCAGTAGAAGCCTTACAATTTAGGCAACCTGCTAAGTCATATGCATTATATCTTAAAGATCAATGGTTGCAATTTCAAATTAACACATTGGCCCAAAGGGGCACCATTCCGTTCTAGAATTACAATCAGTTCATGTATTTGTGTGACAGTAGCTCAACTGAAGATAAGGCCAAGTTAGCAAAATTCTATTTACACAACTTGGCACTTCCAAACATGAATCTATGGGACCCCAATGTTGCATTGGGAGATGTGCAACTCATGGCCATGGTCTCTTGGTTAAACCATGAGGAAAAGAGGGCAGTAGAAATTTAGAAAGTTATGGATAGCGAGCTAAGTGAGCCACTCATGATCAGAGCAGAAACAGAAGATCCCTCAGCTTTAGTATATGCCCATCAGCACCTTGCCAACAACCCTAAGGTTCTCCCAGACTACATTGAAAGGCAAGCTCAGGCCATTGCTCACTTTGAAGACATCGAAAGAATGTTGGGTGATAACTGCATTCATGCTTGCACAAGGAGATGGAACACATTGTCCCACAGTCTTAAAATAAGAGTGTACCACGCCCCAATAAGGATGAAGGAGGCTTTGGAAAGAGTACCACTTTATAAACAGTCAATGCAAAATTTGAAGGCCAACTGGATTGGCCTAAAGTTCAATCCTCCATTGCTTTTAGGACTACTGGAAGGGGTCAAAGAAGAACAAGAACACAGGAAATGGGAGGAAGTAGAGATAAATGAAGGGTTTCATGACCGAGAAGAGGACATCACCTCAGAAGCTTTGGATGTCAGAGAGGGAGTCAAAGCAATCAAAGATGATGAGCTTTATTAGTTGCTCAGAGGATGAGCAACACATTCAATAAGGGGGTGATGATGAGCCCCAAAAATGGGTAACTTTATGGGCTCATTTTTCCTATTATTCTCGATTAATCCACCATTATTCATAGTTTTATGCATGCTTTTGAATATACTTATGTTAATTAAATGAATGAGAATAGTCACTTGACCACAAAGTCTAATACATGCTTATTGCAGATTTTTGGACATCTTTTGGACCAAGGTCAAGCATTTATGAGCAAGTTGACAACGAAATACGAAGGAAAAAGGCTGAGGATTTGTAGGAAGGGTGCCTCCTACACTAAATGACCCCTTCCTCGAGTTCTCCACCATCATCTCGGAGTTCAACATCCCACCAAATATGATTTCAAGGGGCAGCCGAGCAGGTTTTGTTAAGTGGCTGATTAACTGTAGTTTTGGTAGCCAAGCTCCTAAAGTTAAGGAGGATTGTTGGGAGTCCTCATGTTGCATAAGTTGGAAGGCTTCAAGCCTTTGTAGATTAGCTATTGAACAAATTTTTTTCACACTTTAGTGCAGCTCTGCATTTCAGCTCATTTTCGATCTCTTGTTGTAAACACTTTTGTGACATGATTATTTTTTGAGTAATGGAGATGAATTTCACTTTGTACCAGCTCTGATCTTTCTTACAAGGCTGTAGCTCTTGGGGTTGGGCCCAACCCAAGTTCTAGTACCTCCTTTGTGTACTTTTATGTGTTTTCCTTGCATTCATAGAATAATTTCTGTTATTTAAATTAAGATATTGCTTTGTTACTTAGGTTGTTTTTTATGATTAAAATAGCTTTTCATGTTTCAGGTTGATTTGACAGTTTGGTAACAGAAAAAATCTGCAAAAAGGCCATCAAGCAATCTTTGATCTCATCTCTCCCTCCTTGGGACCATACGTTGAGACCAAGGCATACTTGCTACCACAAAAACACTGTTTTTGCCTTTCCATGCGATTCCTAGTGTTAGATTCTTAGTTGGAAAAGTTGATACTAGTTGTACTTGCATGTTTAGATTTGTTCTTGTTTAGTTTCCATAGTTATCTTGCATGATTTCCTGTCTATAAACTTTTGTTCATCATGTTTTTGGTTTTCAGGTCAGATTGGGTCAAAATAGATAGATCTCTGGTTTTTTCAGTCTTGGTTCAATCAGTTTTGGAAAATAGTGTGCAGAACATCTGTGATACATTTCCACCTACCCTCCCCCCATCATACAACCTACTCCAACCCCTAATTCCAGATTCCTTCCCTTCATTCGCCTCACTTTTCCAGTTTTCCCTAATTTCTACCTTCTTGTGCAACATTTCTCCCTCCATCCTTGAACAAATCCAACCACCTCCATCACTCCTTAGCTTCATTTACTAGGTCCTAGACCCCTTGACATCCTTATTCATCTTCCATTTCCACTTTCATACTGTTTTTCCACCACCAACCCTCCAAAATCCTCTTGCGGCTCTTCCTGTAGAACTTTTTGTAGAACATCTTGTAGAACCCCTGCAGACTTCCTGTAGAAGTTCATGTGAGCAATTTTTCAAGCTCTGATCACTGTGAAACTCTCTAGAAGGGTGCTAGGGATCCCTTAGGCCCTCTTCTCACCTTCCCAACCTCTTGCAAGTGCCAACTCCATTTCTTTTCACCAATCAACCTCTGCATAGTCAAAAACAGTTAAAGCACATGCATAATAATTCTGCAAGATTTCTCAAAAATACAAAAAGATGTTTTTTCCATATTTTCCTTCAGAAGTAGCTTAGTCACATTCATTTTACCTTTCCAAGAGTCAATGGAATCCATTTTCACAGCTTTCATCTCTTTTCTTGCACTAGTAGGGTTAGTCAGTAAAACTAGGTTTTGCATTTCCTTTCAGCTTTCAGCTTCTTTCTGCAAGTAGAATAGCCTCTTTTGAGCTAGCGTTCATCCATCACAGTTAAAATCTTCTTCTAAGAGCTCATAGAAGTTGGCTTAAGCTCCTAGAAAACTTGTGAGAGCTAATCAAGTGACAACTTGTGGCAAGAGCTAGTACTTGTGCATATAGCACTGTCGCTTCCAAGTTTGTTATGAACAACCGGGTTGATAAAAGTAAAGAAGGGAGTCCCAAGAGTTGTAGTATCATTGCTGCAATACCGGAGCCCACCCGTGATGAGAGTAGTGAGGGTAGCTGCTGCCTCCCTCTCAGTAGCCTCTAGAGACACCCTAGGTGACTCCTCTTTGTGTTCTTCCCTTTCTATTTCAATGCCTTCTTCCTCGCTATTTTTCTTATCATCCTCCTCTTGATGTTCTTCCTCATCTCCATTAGTTTCTTCCTTAGTTTCCTCCTCTGTTCCATAATCATCCTCCTTCTCTTCTCCCTCTTCTTCTTATGCTTCAACATGCTCCTCTGTATCCATTTCTTCTTCATCCATCTCATTCCTATCTAGCTCTGTATCTTCTTCTTCCTGTTTTGCCTCCTCACTGACATAAGAAATAACATCATAAGTGACGGTTTTGATGTTATCCTCTGCTGGGAAGTCTAAGAAGACTGACCATGCTATAGGGATTCTGAGGTTTTGGAGGGAATCCTCAATGAGGATCTTGATCAACCCATGGTGAGCCAATTTTTGGGAATTCCCTTCCTTTACTTTGTTGTTGGAGTCTATGAGTGATTGCATCAAGAAATAGGGTATGCTGAGTCTTTGGTGAAATGGTGTTTCTACCCCAAATCTTAATTCTTCAAGGATCATAAAATGGTAGCCTTAAACAACACTATGTCTACCCTCACATGAGATATATTTGATGAGTTGGTACCCTACCTCACTCCATGGGTATGGTATACTATCCCTCCTTACTCCATTTTTATCCTCTGTGGGTTCTTCACCTTCTAAAAAGAATTTCCTTTTTGCCACTTTACTGTCTCCTTTGTCTTATTTTCTCCATGGAATTCCTAGGGGAAGTGTGGTGACCCTACTAATGAGTTCTAGGGTGAGATCTATAATGAGGCCTCTAACTAAAACAGTGGCATGGATTTTGCTATGTGGAATGAAGGAATGAGCAAAATCTTGAGCCACCTCATCATCATACCTTGTGAATTTTTTGAAAAACCCCATCTAGTTGTGTCTTGTGAAGATTTCAAGAACTTGGGGGTGTTGTTGTATCCTCACAGTGTTTGTGGGTTCTCTCCTATTAAACCCTCCTATTATCTTTCTTGTGAGAGGATTGACACAAAATTTTTAAATTCAGGAGGAAAACAAAGTTTATTGTGTATGTAATTCACCTCCCACAATTGCTAAATTCACTAGATTTTAAAGCATTTCTAGTTCATTTGCTTGTAAATGGGGATGGATTTTTATAGCCTACCTCTTTATAATGGTGGTAGTGGAAAAGTCTCATGATATACCCTCTTGAAATCTTCTCTTCCTATCCTGTAGACTACCTCTGTGTACCCTTGTAGATTGATCCTATAGACTATATCCTGTAGGAATTCTTGTGCATGCTCCTATAGAAATTCTCTTGCAGAATGATGGATCCTTGCTTCCAGTGGGTGGCCAAGGTTATGAGAGCGACATGAGTGAGGGAGTTTCAAGGAGGTGTAATGCACGAATGTATGTAAATGATGTTTTATTTCCCTTTATGGTGGTTCGGGGTGAGGTGGTGTGCTGGCAGAAGAGCTACGTTGCCATTTTTGGACCGTTTGTCCCCACTACCACCTCATCATTTCCCACTCCTCGTAATTAGCTTCCACCTCGTAGATCCATAGTTAACTGATCCAAATGGATCCTAGAAAACCCTCTAAGTCTTCAAGTATTCAAAACTATTGCAAAAGAAGAATTTTGGAAAAAGTTGAATAACACTATCGGGAGGTAAAAACATAGAGAAAACATGGAAAAATAGGTTTATCGGCAGAGCTGTCGGATCTAGCTGATCAACGGTCCAGATCTGATCGGCGAATCAAAATCGACAGTGGCAAAGGGAGGCTATTGGAGGATAACACATAGATATTGTGACAATGATCAATGCGGTCAACAAGGACCGTCGATCAAGAACGCAGATCGACGTCCCATGTTAAGCGTGATATTGCAATCAATAAATGCAATGGAATGCTTGCAAACGTCCCGAGGGTATGCACGATGTGTGATTGCGATCAATCACATCACAACATCACATCGGAGTATTACAATGGCGCATGGCCATTATAACTCGCAATAGCTGGATCTGATAACATTATCGACGATATTATATATATTTTGAAATTTGGAAAGCGATCATTTCCTTTGTATTTCGCATTTTCGCCAAATGAATGGATTATGAAGGAAATGCGCCCGATAAGATATTATGGACCTGAAAGGGTTTATTAATGCTGTTGAATACTATTTCAAGTTCGATATGAGCAGGATTTCATGTTTAATGTATTTTCTTAATATAAAAGGGAAGTCACAAAACAGGTAGCATTTTGGGAGGAACTTAAGCGGTAAGTGGTTTGGGCTGGGCTCCACCTAAGGCCGTATGCTAGTTGCCATGTGTCCAGGCTAAGGAGAGAGAAAACCACTCTTTTTGAGCGGTTAACCCCTGTACAAAAGGGCCGCCCGAAATGAACCACAGCCGTTGGATCTATATCTCCCATATCAATGGTAGAGATACGATGAAGATATAAAGGCTGACCCGATATAGATATAGTGTGGAATTATGAAAATTTGAAGTCCGATGAAGAATGTTTTGGCGGATTTTCACAGTTTTGTAGTGTTTCTCTGTGTAAACAAAAAATGACCAATTCTAGGATTTCAATAGCCTGATGACCCATTCTGTTACAGAATAGGTGGCTACCATCCCTAAAAGCGTTTAGGAATGATTGCTAACACTCAGAGGGGGATCTGAGCGGACGGAGGTCGGGAAGACAAAGAGCCCGAGAAGGAGAAACAAATGGGCAATGCAAATTGGCTTTAAAGCCACATAAGATAACAGACAGAGGTAGGTAGTGCTGAGACAAAGCAAAGATACAGACAGAGAGTGATAGAGGGAGTCTATGTACTCAGAGAGGCTTAAGGGGTTACAACAAAACTCTTGCTGTTGTAATTGTTGTGTATTGAGACTCAAATTGAGCTCATACTTCTGTAAAACTCTGTTTTTGAAGACATAATAGAGAGGTCACTACTGAAGGCTGGACCAGGAGACGTAGCCTAGGAGTGTTGGGTGAACTACTTATTAAATTGTGTGTTTATGTATGTTGTCTATTATGGTATTTAACTGCTTCATTGTCAATGTATTTCACAATCTTATTGATCCATTGCACAAAGTAACATAGGAATATCCACGCACATGATTTTGTAATACCTTAATAATTGTCTTAGATCTCTTTTCAGATTATTAACCACTTCTTGTGCTACTCCTCCTCTGTCATTGAGTTGACTGCAACCACATGTGAGAGGACACCCAGTTTTGCAAGCACTGACTGAATGAAGGTGGCCAATTTAACTCACCACCTTTTCACTTATAAACCAACTATCTCGTAACATTTACAACTTTTGATTAAATGATGCATATGAGTGAGTGAGCAGGATACTTACCTCTGGTTTTGATGCCATGCTGCTGTTGTCGAAGATCAGAGCTGTTGTGTTGTTTATTTGTTGCATGATCATTCTTCTTCCTCATCTTGCTATATGTTGATGGTTTCTTGGCTTTTGTAGGTATCTATGACTAAAGATATGATGCTGCTACTACTGTGGAGCTCCTGGATTATCCTAGTGAAGACCTGTAGCTGATGATTGACATTCTATGGGATAGGCTGCTACAGGATTTCCTGTAGCTGCTTCTCCCTCAGAATTCCTTAATCATGTCGCTGGAGGGGGCTGTGAGGATGGTGCAATGAATGGACTGAGGGAGTAGGAGTGTGTTTGGAGCAAGGGACATTCAGGTAATTCTCTTACATTCCTTTGTTTTTCTTTTTTTTCTTTTTTTCATAACTGGCAGAAACTGGTCTCTTTTTGTTTTGAATGGTGAGTGCAGGGATGATGATAATGGATGAGGTGAGGTGTTAGTAATGTGCCCTCAGATTGCTTCTTGTAGGTTTTTCGGGCCGCTGTAATTCCTACAGGATCATCCTGTAGGTTTTTAGGGGATCCTGTAGGAATACAGGGGATCCTGTAGAAAACACAGTCTTCGCTTAAATTGAAGCAATGGAGTGGAAAAATGATAGAAATGATGGAGGGTTGCATGGTAAGGAGTGGAGGAGATGGATATGTGTGAGGTAGGGTTCCTTTTGGATCCTATTTTTTCTCCTTGACTGTCTTTCTCGCCCACCTGCAAATAACAATTATATATTTTTCTCTCTCTTTTTTTTTTTTTGAAAAACACCTAGGTTGCCTCAGAGAGGTTTTCACCCTAGATGTTTTCCCTGTTGGCCTCAAGGAAGGCTTTCACCCAAGGATCTTCTTATTCTTATTCTTTTTTTTTTTTTTCTTATTAATTTTTTTTTTTTCATCATTGGGTCGCCTCACGAGGTTTTCAACCCAAAGATGGGACTTTGGCACCTCATGGAGGTTTTCACCTGAGTCCTTATTCTTTTTTATTTTTTAGTGACCTGACGAGGGAGGAGCTGGAACTTGCTCTACCATCATCATGGTTTTATTGATATTGTCAATGAACTCTTACTTTGATAAAGGCCCCTTGTACATTTTCAATTGGTGTCCAGTGATAAGCAATGTAATGGCTTCTTCATCTATAGTTCTGATTTGCACTAAACCATTATCATGGCATCTCTCCACCACATAAGGTCTGAGCCATATTTTCCTTAGCTTGCCCTTGAAGTTTTTATACCTAGAATCATATAACAATGCCCAATTGCCCTCTTGAAATTGCTTCTCCTTAATATGTGTATCATGCCAGATCTTCCTCTGAAGATGAAATATCTCTATATGTAGGAGGGCCTGCATTTTGAATTCATCCAAGCCATTCAATTGGAACACTCTTTCTTTCTGTGCATGACTGAGATCCAAATCTAGTTGGGTTGCCATCCTCAATGTGTTATATTCAAGCTCAATGGACAACAAAGCCTTTTTCCCATAGACCAACTCATAGGGTGTAAATCAAGTGGTGGTCTTCCATGTTGTATTATAGGCGCAAGTGGCCTCAACTAGTCTCTCTGCCCAATCCTTCCTGCTACTGCTCACTACCTTAGTTAAGATGCCCTCCAGTGCATTGTTGGTCACTTCCACTTGCCCATTAGCTTGTGGATGATAGGGAGTGGAGGTCCTATGATTTATTTTGTGATGGTTGAGCAGTTCTTCAATCATGTTCGAGGTAAACTGGTTGCCTTAGTCTATGACTAGCGCTTTAGGGTACCCAAATTTGTAGAATACATTATCCCTTAGGAACTCATCCACCTTCTCTTTTGTTGCTACCTTAATTTCCTTGGTTTCAGCCCACATAGTCAAATAATCAGTGCACACAATAATGTATTTTTTTTGCTTTGAAGGAGAGTTGATAGGCCCAATGAATTCCATGCCCCACTTGTCAAATGGCTCAAAAGTCACTTGAGGTTGTAGGGGCATTTCATCTCTTGGATTATGTTTTCTCATCCTCTGGCATCGATCACATTGACTAGTGTACTTTTTCACATCCTGATGAAGAGTGGGCCAATAATAGCCTGCTTGTAACACTTTGAATGTTATCCTCTTTATTGCAAAGTGATCTCCACAAGGCCCATCATGACAGGTCAAAAGGATGTCAAAAAATTCCTCTTCCCTTACACACCTTCTCAATATTTTATCTGGGTCAAGTTTGAAAAGATTGCCCCAATCCAAGTGAAGGGGGCACTTTTCCTGACTATCTTGCTCTTTTCTTTGAAGGACAAGTTTGGTGGGAACTGTGCTGATACCAAATAGTTTTCTATATCAGAAAACCATGGAGAGAGAACTAAAATGGCAAACAAGTTCTTGTCTGGTAACTGGTCATCCACCATTCCTTCTTCACATGTAGGCAGATTCACCCTAGATAAAAAGTATACAACAACATTATTTTTACCAAGCTTGTCAACAATGGTTAGATCAAACTGCTGTAATAAAAGCAACCACCTTATAATTCGAGCATTCACATCTAGTTTTTTCATTAAATATTTGATTGCAACATGGCCAGTATGCATAAAGGTTTGATATTCTGTAATGTAATGCATAAATTTGTTTAATGAATGCACAACATCCAGGAGTTCCTTTTTGGTCACTGTATAATTTAGCTCAGCCTTTGACAAGTTCTTACTGATAAAATAGATGGCATAGGGAAGTTTCTCCTCTACTTGACCTAATGCTGCTCCTATGGCTTTGTGTGAGGCATCAACATGAATATGAAAAGGGAGGGCCCAGTTTGGGCCTAGGAGAATTGGTGCAGTGGTTAACTTACCCTTTAGAATGTCTAAGGCATCTTGACAACTTTTTGACCATATAAACTCAAAATCTTAGGCCAACAACCCAAATAAAGGAGAGGCCAACTTGCTGAAGTCCTTTATGAACCTTCGGTAGTATCCAGCTAACCCCAAGAAACTCCTCACATCTCTCCGCTTTTGTGGAGGTGGGACCCTTTGGATGTTTGTTATTTTGTTCAGGTCCACCTGCAGTCCTTGCTGAGATATTAAATGACTTAGCATGGTCCCTTTAGTCATTGAGAATTCACATTTTTCCGGACTGAGAGACAGGTTCATTTGCAATGCATTTGTGCAATACTTTTCCTAGCTTAGTCAGGGCTTCTTGAAAATCACAACCATAAGGTGTGAAATCATCCATATAAATTTCCACCGCATCATGTACTAATTTAGCGAAAATACTCAACACTACTCTATGGAAAGTGGCAGGAGCATTACAGAGGCAAAAAGGAAGGACCCTATAGGCAAAAGTACCCTAAGGATAGGTGAATGTGGTCTTATCCTGGTCTTCTGTGTCGATTTGGATTTGGTTATACCCACTGAATCCATCTAGGAAAGAAAAAAACTTTTTCCCTGCCAAGTCGTCTAGCACTTAGTCGATGAAGGGTAGGGGAAAATGATCCTTCTTTGTGGCTTTGTTCAGTTCCATGTAATTGACACAAATCCTCCACTTACCATTTTTCTTGGGAACTAACACTAAAGGAGACCCACTCACTATCAGAGATAGGGTAAATGAATCCTACATCTAGCAGTTTTTGCAGTTCTTCTTTGACTATATCTTTAAGAGTTGGATTCATCCTTCTTTTTGGTTGTCAGACCAGCTTCCAACCTTCTTTGATGTATATGTGGTGAGTACACACTGAGGGGTGTACTCCCTTCATTTCCTTGTAACTCCAAGTGAAGGCTTCTAGGTTTTCCCTCAGCATGTTGCATAGATTTTCCTCTTCGAGAGCAGAAAGAGATGGACTAATTTTCAAGTTTTTCTCTGGGCCAAATTCTATGGTTTTGACACGAAGTGGGTTGGAATTAGCCAAACATAAGTCAATTGGATAATTGCTCTAGGTTTCCCTTACTTTTTCTTCTTTTAATGGTAACAAACCAGTAGTTGGACTTTGGAGCAGATGTTCAATTAAGTCATCCTCATCTTGATGTCCTCCTCCTATGGTTGCTTCCAAAGCATAAAATTCGGCAGAATAAACCTTATCTTCTTCCTCCTCCTCCAACCATAAAGGTAAATCATGCTCTAGAGAAGGTTAAACAGGAGGGTATAGGACTAACTGTTTGGACATATGCCCTTTCTTGATGGTCATATTCCTAGCTCTGCAACTAATGTAAGCATCGGATATGGCCAACCATGGCCTCCCAAGGTTGAGAGGATAACTAGTAAGTTTATCCTTAGGCTGAAGAATTAGAAAATCTGCGGGGTACTCCCAAGAGTCAATGGAGACCATCACATCCTCCACAATTCCCTGAGGGGTGACTGTGGAACGGTTTGCAAGTTGCAAAACTGTTTTGGTCTTCATCAATGACCCTTGGAGGTTGAGATTGAGCATGGTGTCCTTGGCCATCACATTAATGGTAGCCCCAAGATCGATCAGAGTGTGTGGGATGATGGTGCCATTGATGTGCACATCTACTACAGGGCTTCCAGGGTCCAAATATTTCAGACATATTACCTGCCCCACCATGAAGTCAGACAACTGTCCAATGACATTAATGGTAGGGGCATCCCTTTTTCTTCTTCCTAGATGCTTGAAGAATTTCTGCTTAATCAACTTATTATAAATGGAAACATCTTTTATTGCCTCGAGAAGGCAGATCTTTACACATAGATTTTTCAATTCTCCCAGAAGTTCAATTTCTTCTCGGGTAGGCTGGAGTGGTTGGGCTAATCTCTTAGGAAAGGGTGGATTTACTTTGAGGTTGCTTTCCTTTCTTTCTTTGTTAACCTAACTATGTGGAGTGGGAAGTTTGTTATCCGAGAGAATTCTCCCAGATCTTATGTTGATCTCCTAGATTTCTACAACATAAGATGGATATGATGTCTCTCGACTGTATACTTGTTGGGCTTGCCAATTGTTTGGGTTTGGATTTGGCTGGGCAGACATCTGGGGTTGCTTGGGTGGAGCAAAGTGTAGGAGTTGTGGTTGGGTAGGTGGTAGAGGCAATAGAGCTGGAGCATTGTTGTATTAGGGCCTCCACCCTTGGAGTCATGTATTCCACTCAGGTTGTGGCAAGCGTAAGGTTGAAATGACTGATTGGTTGGCTTAGAATGATAGTGAGATGCAGAGGACCAAGGAGGGGGTGTAGACTAGAAAGGATGAGCAGGGGGTCCCCATGAAGGTATAGCCATGGTTTGGTTGGGGTTGTATTATGCATGGGATGACCCTTGCATGCCTTGCTGGTATGGTCTAGGCCCAGGAGGTCTCGTTTGGTTGATGTAGCAAATCTGCTCAGTGACCCCTTTAGCTCTTTGATATACTGCTTTGATTCTGGGTAAGGAAGGACACTTATCTGTGGAGTGGTTTTCTTCATAGACTGAGTAAATCTCAATACAATTCAATGGAAATTCGTTCCTAGGATGCGTCCTCGTGCATCTAGGGCAAAAGATGGCGAAGGCTCTCTCTTCTTCCTCTTGCTTCCTTTTGACATTCATGGTGTCTAATTGCAAGGCAAAGGTTTGTAGCATCTTAGTTTTGAAATCTTCAATCATATTTCCAATTTCACCCTTGATGGATGAGTTGGAAGATGATGTATTTGCCATAGGTTGACTACCCCTACCCTTTTTCATGGCTACCCTAGAATGGTTTCTAAAGATAGTCTTGATATCCTCATAGGGTAATTGGTAGGTATCTCCTCCTGCTAACAAATGTAAGGTATCCAGAAGATCTTCCCTTACTCCTCTGAGCAGGACTAGCTTTAATGACTCGGGGTTAAGTGTGCACCTAGCTCTTTTGTAACTGAGCTGGAATCTTTCTTCATAGTCTTCTAAGGATTTGTCCTAGCCCATGGTCATCCTCAAATTTTTTCTTTAGTATCCTTTGACCTACACTAGTCCTGATATTCATTGTTAAAAGCCTATTGCATTTGAACCCAAGTTGTGATGCTATATCCAGGTAAACCCATGAACCATGCACAATGCTGCATCCTTGAGGGTAGATGGAAACAGTCTTAATTTTTTCTCATCATCTCTATAGTCATAGGTTCAACATATAACAACAAACTCAAATAGGAAAGTGTCAGGGTCCTCTGTGGTCAGGCCATGGAAAT
Source organism: Pinus taeda (assembly GCA_000404065.3). Classification (NCBI taxonomy): domain Eukaryota; kingdom Viridiplantae; phylum Streptophyta; class Pinopsida; order Pinales; family Pinaceae; genus Pinus; species Pinus taeda. The sequence continues at coordinate 94,980 of APFE030415013.1, forward strand.
GAGGTAGGGCAGAGGGGCTTATATTCCTCATCTTAGTGTCCCCATTTTTTCCCTGATGGGGAAGGCACCCTAAACTCTCTCTCTATTCCCTCTGTCATTTCAGTTTTCAGCCATTAGTTCAGTAGGAATGGGTTCTTCTTCTTCTTCTTCCCATGTAGGTTCTTCAAATATGTGAGGTTGCTCACTTAAAGGTTCGTCCAGTTCAGAGCCACCGAAGAAGAGAGAAGGTTGGTTGTTGGATGCAGTGGAAGTATTGGGCAAGAACTTCCCTAAATTGTTCCTATTCCTATGAGGCGTGAAAGGAAATGTTTTTGGGTTGGTTTTTGTAAGATTTTTTTAAGTTGGAAAGTATTTTGCAGAAATAAAATTGTTGATTGAATGAAAAATCACTGACAGAATGAAGAAGCTACTTGCTGAATTGAAATTCTACTTGCAGAATGGAAAGGAAAGCAGATAATGAAAGATGAAAGAAAGGAAGCTACTAGATTACTTTTGCAGAAATAAACTAATGGCAGAAAATTGAAGACAAGAAGTAGAAGAAAAGAAAGCAGTAATCACATTCTACTCAGACACCTCCTCGACAACAATGCCAAAAAGTGATGAGCTCTAGTATTGCAGCAAGGATGTTGCAACTCCTCAGCTACCAGGTATACTTATCAACTTGGGGTTCGTACAAACTTGGAGGTGATAGTGCTATATGCAGAAGTAAAAGTGAAGGTCCTGCCTGTTGTCACTGCTCATCCGATGACAGACCCTAGGGGTTCCAAGTCAGAGTTCTATAAAGTCAGAAGAAGCTTGATTCTTTGATGAAAGAAGAGAAAATCTATTCTAAGAGAGCTACTCTATTGCATTAATGAGGAAAACAACATGTAATGCTAAATCACACCATATTCTAATTAACCATTTAAATAATTATGCTAAGAAGAATTGTTGGAGAGGTAAATCCCCTCTACGGATAGAGGCGATCCCTACTAGCCCAAAACGGGTCTAGCAACAATCAATCAATGCTACTCTGCAAGTTCCTAATTGCAATTACAAAGTGGGTAATGCACACCTACTTGGATTCCAGCGCTATGTTTGGTGAAGAGATGTTGCTCTCGCTCCTTCGCTCCAGCCGGTCACAATCCTCCACTATCCTCATGGGCGGACACCTGCACAAGCAAAGAGAGAACAAACACAAGCGTAAAATCTAGTAAAAGCAACTATACATCAGTCAGAAAGGATGTAATTCACATTA